>CABFOP010086752.1:0-10979 GCA_900683385.1 Anoplogaster cornuta | reverse complement strand
ACTCGCCTTCCAGTACGCACTCTCGTTCTCCTCCGGTGTTCTACAACGAGAGCCAAAGCCAAAGCTTTTTTCTGCTCTAAGGTGAAATACATTTCCAACAATACCAACCAATACCAATACCAATACCAATACCAATACCAATACCAACCAATACCAATACCAACAATACTGGTAGATTGTTGAAAAAACTGGGATACAACACCGGGATGTATGTGGTGACGTCACCGCCGCTGCCGGCGGCAGACACTGATCATGTGGGGTCGCGCCCAACCTGGCGTTGCCGCTGCCGCTTTGCTCTTATCATGTGAAGGGCCCTTAAACCGGACTGGTAGAGCAACTATGAAGCAGGTTAGTGGGCGGGGCCTGTCCTGCACCTATCAGACACACAGCCTGCGGCGCCTCGCTCTGCCCAGAGACAGGTGAGGTTCGATGGCTCCTAGGTCCCAGGAAATGCTCTTAGTGCCCTGTGTGACCTGTGTGAGCAGCACTGCAGGCTGGCTGGGTATTGGTGCACCAAACCAATGAGCGACGACAGTGACGGATGACTTTCCCCACTCGCGCTGTATGCTCGGTGAAGCCATGTGGTGTAGAACCATGTAGAACCGATTAGGTCTGTTTCTATGAAGCCGTCATGTACATGAACATTTGACCTGTTATGAATCGTCTATCTCCGCCCCCTCATGTCCGCTAAGTGGTTCCTTATTAAACAAGACTTTTCTTGTTCTTGGTTCGCTGGGGGGGGGGGCGAGACAACGCTGCATTCCTGCCCGATAATATCGACACACTCAGTTAGCCCTCATCATGCAGAAGAAGGCTGTGCGTGTTTGACAAGTGAGTTACTTCCCTATAGTGATGTGTTATTTTTTGGTTTTTGACTCCGAACACATACACACTCGCACTCGCACCCACATGTTTATGTTTGGTGAGACTTAAAACGGATTGATATGGTTGCAATAAAGGTCCGATAGCGCTACGAAACCGAAGGCCCGCGTGTATATTCCCCAGAGGATCGGTCTGATTAGCGGCAGCCAAACCTCACGGCTGTATCAGTATCTGGAGTTCGGGCTCCTGTCCACAGCTGCCGGGTACCATGTGGTCACAGCCTCTGCCTCCGATCTCCTCCCTCGGGGGTTAGACGTCTCATCCGACCATCTTTTGTGCTCGTCATTACTTCGCCATTATCATTCGTCATATTGATAGCAGTCTTGGGAATATAGGCCCAATGATTGGCTTGTTTTAAAGTTTGTCTCGACCGAATACGTCTGCAGGCTACGTCGTGATTAAGCCCTGGTCCCAGCGCCACTGACATATGGGAAGCATCAACTCTCTCAAAGTTGTCACTTCCTTCCTTCTTGTTTTCTCTGCCCACACAAGGGCGGAAGGCCAACAGGATATGGATTGCTCTACCTGTATTTGTACTTGTTCTTCACAAGGAAGGAAAGGCTCAGTTGTAATGGCTTGTTTACACGGTTTGGAAAGCGCTGCTCTTTGGATTCACGTAATTGGCCTCTGACTCAATCAATCAGGGTATCAATCAGCGGTCTGCGGTTTAAGTAAACATATTAATCGTTTTAGATTTCTCCTCTCTTGATGGCGCCCCAAAGGAAAGGTCAACGGCAGCTTGTGAATGAGGAGATTGTGCAGAATCCCAAGCGAAGGTAGCGTTTCCTTGATCAACAACGGCCTAATTACTCGAATAAACAGCACGGCCGTCTTTACAGGTAACGCCGCCATGCAGGGAAGGAACAAAGAGCCACTGGGTTCTTCTCCCATCAAGGCAGGAAAACGACAGGTTCTGCTGGCAAGGCCCGCCGGGAGACTCTCAGGAGGAAGGTATCCGTTTCAATCAGGCAGAGTAGCGCTTCGCCCAGACTCTTGATGTGTGGTTTTGAGTTTGAGATGCAGAGACTTACCGGCTCTGCGGTCGGCGAATGCAGACTGCAGCTTGCCACAAAGGTTCAGCAGGGGCGAGAAGATGACCGTTTCTCTTGTCTCTCTTCTGTCTGGTATGTGAACATACAGCATTTCTGTAAACATGTGTCTAACATGGAGAGTTGTGACTGTTGAGAGGGGCGTCTCTACAGAGCTGAATCCCTCAACCTCCCCTGACAGCATGGTATGAACTGGGAGTGGTGGGTGTCGGTTCTCTCTCTCTCTCTCCCCTATCCTCTCTCACTCTTGCAGATTGGAGTGGATTGGAGATTGGAAGAAGCAGCAGAACGGGCTGACGTCTCGTCGTTGACATCTCGTGCGTTTAACTCGTCCGAATGCCTGCATCCAAAAACCATTGCACTTTCTGAATTTAAAATCAACCTGCAGCAGATATCGTTTTCGAGTATTATTGCGACATTAGCTAGTAGGTTCACCAGCAAGCTAAGTGATGTGTTGCTTTGTTCCAGGCTGGATCACTTCAAGTCAGCATGTTAGCTTTGCATGGAAAGTTCCCCACTACGTATTTGGAACTTTCCAAACTAGGAAGTCATTGGATGCTGGGTAGAGTAGTGTGGTAAATGTAAATACAATGAATCATGAATTCTATTGATTGAATTCCACCAAAATCAGGCCGAGGAATAAATATCACATGGGTCTATAACTTATTTCATGCAGGTTACTCTCATTTCAAGCAATCTGTGATGTGCTAGAGCAGACAGGACTGAACCAGAGCCAGGTAGGGACAATGTTCAAGATTCAAGATTCAAGATTTCTTTATTTGTCGTTTTCTTTGTACACTTGCGTGCCTAAAACAACGAAATATCGTTCCCCCCAGCCCTCAGCAGTACTAGTATGTTGTATGTTGACTCCATTGCTGCCGTTTATATTTCATATTCATATTTTGACCAGCGTTCCTTCTTTGCCATTCAAGTTCATCAATCTCAACCGGTGAGATTATACCTTAAGAGCAGCTCTGAGAAATGTTTGTACAACTAAACCTCCAAGCTGCCTTTCTCTCTCTCTCTCTCCATCACCTCTGTTAGCGCTGCTGCTGCATCATTCCTTAAATGTGTGGCAGCTGAGGGTTCAGGCAGCCGCCCCGGTGGTCTTTCGCTCCTCTAATGACAGCCCCCCTCCCCCCCTCCACCCCTGTCTCCTCCACCATCCCTCCCATCATCAGCGGATTTACAGCCCAATCACCGTTGCCATGGGCTGAGACATTTTGTGCAACAATAAAACAAGAGGTTTTCATAATGGAGGCAGTTGCAATCTGACCTTACAAGCTGATCTGAATGTTGCATGTCAGCAGGCTGTCAGCTCTGCTCGGTGCGGTCAGTCACACTGCGGTCCTTTATAAGGATTTGTCCCACGATAGTTACTCGTATCCCCGCTCCACTGGGGTTGAAAGGACGCCTTATAAAGTCAGGCTGGAGATTAAGCAGCTCCACCCTTCGTTACAGTGCAGAGACAGGCCACTCCAGTCGTTAGACACGGCCCTGCACTACTGTAACCACACTGGGCTGGCACAGTTCAGGCACACCTCTTAATGGCTTTCCCAGAGAGGGCCCCTGGCTGGCCTGGGTTTTTTGTTTTGTGAAAATGAAGCAGACATACCACGCCTCCAGCTGTGCATGGTGTTGTACAGTACGGCAGAGTGGAACCGGTGGTCTTAGTTAGTGTCATAAAACGGAGTATGGAAGATGGAGTATGAGCGGTTCGGGAAGTCAAATGAGGGATGGAGTTTTTCTCAAGAACATATGCCTGATGTCAGACCTCCACTCCAGTGCTGTTACCCCCACGCCACTCCAACCTACTTCACTCCCCCCTCCTCAGCTCCCCCCTCTGTCCCCTTGGTGCTCGGCTGTTGGGTTAAGAGTTTGGTTTGATTCATCTCCCTTTCTCCGGAGGGGTTGAACGGTGGTCAGTGGGCGCTGCGCTACGGAGAGGGATTAAACACTGTCATCACCCTCTCCTCCCCCAGAGCACAACACACTCCATCATGCCGACAGCAGGTCCCAGCCTTCCCGGACTAAAGCCAAACACATGCCCGACTGCCGAGGGACAGGCAGGTAGCTCCTCTCTGATGTGCAGCATTTGTCGGGCTGCCTCCAACCTGCCTGCATACCCTGCTAATCCTGCCTATCTATATAGGATACGGCAATATAGGACCTCTCCTCTTTACCATGCCAATGCATACAGTCTCAATTTCCAAGTCTATATTGAAATCATGGTAGTTCGTATATACAGTAAAGAGACTAAATCGAAACGTATTGAGCCAACCGTACTGTGTGGTAATTATGGCCCCGGTCTGCTGTAATTGCATTTCTCTCCATGTGACCACCGAGGCGTGAAGAGTTGAAGCCGAGCACGAAGCCGGAGGAAATAAGCTGCCATATTGTTCACGTGCTTCACATCCTTCTCATGTAAATGATTCTTTCGCCAACACAATTACAGACCACAGCTGTATTAGGGCATCGTAATCGTACGGCGGTATGGCATTGACATTTCCCACGTGCGCATCATGTCACCAGTCGATTCAAAACGGTTTAAAGGTATAAACGATTTGAAATTGGCTTTCTTTTTTTCTTTTCTTTTTAAAGGAAATGAAAAGCGAATTGCCTTGAACTCAGTTGCCCGAGTTGTAGTATCACATCTGAATTTTCTTTTGGACTTGGGAGCAATTTCTTTTATAGATTTTTTTTTCATTTGTGCACCATCTGAACAGTAAAGTGTAGATAATAACGCAAGCCAAACTTGAATCCAACACACACACAAATGCACACCAATTTTCTCTGCGTTGTTTGGACCTTATCCCAGACTCTCAATTTTCCCACACTAGAACCTGTTGTTCACATTTACAAAGTTGACACCGGGTGACTAAAAGAAAGAGACGTTGGATCTGACTTTATGTCATCCCATAAAAGATGGGAAGAAAAGAGAAAAAAAGAAAGCAGGGAAGGAGACCAGAGGAAAAATAAGAACCAGCTTGCTCATGCATGTCCAAAGCTTTTACCCTTCTGTTTAAATGTCACAGGGCTAGAAAACATCCGCCCACCACTTGAGTAAATGCATTATCTGCTGCAGCCAAGTGTAAATGAAAAGGCATTTTATTTTGAATATTAACACCTTAAATAATTAAATAACTAATAACCTGTTGTTGAGATAGGCTACATTTCCAACCCGTCTGTCTGCTTTTAATGGAAGGAAAGCCCTGCAGAATGAGCTCCTCTCCTCCTCCCTCGGATCCGAGTCCTAAAACCAACAACCAGAGCCAAGCCCATCCATTAGGCAATATAGGCAATTGCCTTGGGCCCTGGAATGGTTAGGGGCCCATGTGTGTGTGTTTAAAAACAAATAATAATATGTCATCATTATCCCTACATTGCTCAATGTACGTTGGAGAGAAATGCTGATATAAATATCATAACAGCACCCCAGTCAGGTGACTGAAATGAGGTGTCTGCAAAGATGATTGAGTGGTGTCTGGCGAATCACCTCATTTCACCAGTCACCTGACTGTGGTGTGCGTTGGTAGGTTAGATCGTCAGCGGTTAATTCAAGTATTCTCTAAGTGACCGGCGACGATGCTGCGAGTATGGCATCATCAAAGCATTATCCCTCTGGTGTCGAAAAAGAAAAGGAAGACTAAGAAAAACAAGTATATGTATGTTCTTGAATTACATTATTTCATATTATGTGTTGAATTGATGGTGATGCTGCAATTTAAGCAACATTAGCTAGTTCGTAGTTACTTTTATCATGCCATGGTAGCTAACGCTCGCTAGCTAGCTGACAACGTTGCTGCTTAGCCAGTTGTGCTGTCTGTGTGTGTAACTGATGGCTAACTTACCACATCAGAGCATGAATTCATGATTTGTCCAGTGTCCACCCCTGGCAGTTTGAGTTTGTGAGCACGTCTGAATCGAACACTTGGGGAAACAAATGTCTAACTGCACACCACTAATGGTAGCTAACGTTACTAGCCTAGCTATAATGTTACTTTTCCCATCCTGGTCTCAAGAGATTCATCCACCTGCAGAGCCGCAGAGCCCAGTATGGCAGTTCTAGACGCGGCGCTGTTTTAAGACAAGTTTATACGATAGATTAAAATGGCGGTACAGTGTTATTTTGAAATGCAGCGCTCTAATACTACATTTTAACATTACATATACTATTTGTCGTGACTACGTTATACCTAACGAGGCGTCAGATAATTTGGAGTGCTATTGATGTCTTATTTTTGTAACAATGTTTTATTAAATGAAGCAAAGCCTGCGGAGCTAACATTAGTTCAGGCAGACAACTTTAGTGGCGCCAATTGTTTGGAGTCTCTGTTGTCACTTGGGTAGCTGGCTAGTAGCTTCAGCATGAATTCATTAATTTGATCAATAATAGTAGTAGTAGTAGTAGTAATAATAATGATATAGCGGTACAGATTTCATTCATTCACTGTTACGTCTGGAAGCTTCTTAGAAATGTCTTTAATGTTTTAATGTTTAATCCACAAATAAACATGCATAGCCATAAGCAACCATTGAATGCAAAATTATTTTTGCAACTCATATGCATTTCCTAATCCACACTCAAACCAATAAACTAAATTAAACTGAACTAATACATGCTTATGAAGTTCATGAGTCCTGTGACCCCCTGCTGCTAAGTGATGGAGACTGAACATCAACTAGTATTCTTATTAACATCATCCTGGCCCAACACAAATAAATACACCAGTAGCAAAGCAGTGAACAGCTTTAAGCAGCACTATATTTCTCCACTCAGATTTCCATGACTGTGTGCCCAAATGCAGGTCAAACAAGAGCTGCTTCATGACTTCCAGATCCAACAGGGAAGCAAAAGACAAAGCAACTGCCAAGTTTAAACAATGTATCTATCTACAGTATCTGCATGTGTGTAGGCATACAGCTGTTTCAGAGTAATACATGTATATACATATACACATACTTACAAATTAACAATTCAACATCAATCAATGAATTAATTACGACTGTGCCATAACAATCGCAGTGAATTACGACTGTTCTGTAAACTGAGACAGGAACTGAAGTGATGTCATCGGATTGCGCGGTACGTTGCCACAGCTGTGAAAATGGTGTTTAGAACTGCTATACTGGGCTCTGCAGGTCTGCAGGTGGATGATATTGGGTCACAGTAATATTTAGTTTTATTTAGAATATGCAACACCAGCCATATTGTCTATTTTTTTTTAAATCATTTATACAAATGTAGATGATGAATGTTTTGCTGTGTGAAATCCACATGTATTGTGCAAATTGTTAGTAGCTACATATGATATATTCAGTTCATGCTATATTTTTTGCTGGAACTGCTACCTCCGTGACCCGACCCTGGATAAGCAGATGAAGATGGATGGATGGCTATATTATTTGTTAACATGATGCCTATAAATACATGACATTTCCAAGACATTTCCAAGACATACCATACTCCATGACTAAATTGAATTTTGGATTTTAATTCCAGTACAGAATAGAATTAATCCCTCACTGTGAAATTGGCACAATATACAGGTACATGTATGTACACTTATTTGGTTAAGTAATGGTATGCTTCGGCTGTATTCCTGAAGGAGCTATGTTGACATTTTTGAGTGGGCCCCCATCTGCTGCAACAACCCAACCACATTCACACGTTTAATGTTTCATAGTTTATACTAACTGTGTTATTTTATGTCATGTGTGACATTGCAGATATTCAGTATATAAGATAATAACAGTTTCCTGGTTATTAAATATTATCTCATATGTCTGCTTGAAGGTCCTTCTACTCAAGCTGAGCCTGAAACAGAGCCTCGTCCCACAGAAGCTCCGGTTGAAGCCAGCCAAGCTCCACCTCCTGTCCCTGATGAATATAATGAACACCAAAAATCCCACTTGCAAGCCCTTACTCCACTACATGCAGATAAATATTTTTGGAAAAAGCGGAGCCGGAGAGGAAGTGTCTCCTGCGGGCGAAGGTATGAATTTGACGCAAGCCAGGTTTAGCCGTTAGTTGAGGTTTAGCACACACTTGTCACCGCTGGCTGCATGTGGGCCCGTCTGCCACTTTTATAAGCCAATTATATAAACTTACAGTTTAAACACTGCATGGCTTTAACACGGGGTCTCCTCCTCGCTGGGTGTCTGGAAATTTCTGTGGCTCTCGTAAAGCGGTCAAATATTTCTCTTAAAGCGGCTTAAGACTATAGAGAGGCTTCTGGGGTTATTATATGCAATCCATTTCAACATGCATTTCCCATCATGCATTGCCGCAGCCGGTATGCAATGGTGGTTGACTTTTTGAATATAACAGAACATTTGGCAACACTTACTATCCTTGGTGATACATTACAAGATGATTACAAGCCCAAGGGGAAGCATAGATCAGCTTTCTTGCGATATGATTATAGGAATTATCATGCAATCGCAACGTGCTTATAATGCGCTTACGATGCCTTATGAGCACCACTTCAAGTAGAGTGTTACTGAATATGCTGTGTGTGTTGTGAGATGGATCAGGCCTGTCACGAACCCACAGGTAACTAGTATTGACCCCTTCACTTTCTTCCTCTGCCTGGTATGACGGAGCCGTAACTGATCCCGCTTGGCCGACATTGACCCTCCGTCCAGCCGACTCTCTCCCCCTCTTGGAAGTACGGCCTCTATTGATCTCATTCTTTAAGTGTGGCCATAAATTCCCCCCTCGTTAGTTTTAACGGGATGCCGTTCCGTCCATCCCATGATTCATCCGGACAGTTCTCCTCGGGAGCGAAGAAGCGTCGGCTCTGCTCCCGCGCCATCTTCTCCCCTCCCCCTCCTCCTCCATGCTCCCTCCTCCCTTATTACCGCTCCATCAGCCGCTCTCTTTTTCCTCCCTTTCAATCACTCTCTCCTCTGTAATAAGTGTGGGGGCTTCCTGGATTCCTGCAGTAGCAAGTGCTACTCGGGGTTGGGATGGATTGAATTTGTCCCTAATTTGGTTTGGAGCGTTTTCTTGGGCATTTTCCTTGTTGATAGTTGAAATGTACTTGGTGTACTCTCTAAAAAACAGTATAATGCTTAAAGGGGAATAGTCAGTTTACAGTAAACAAGCTTACAGAAAAAAACATTTGTTACAGCACCGCTCCTGAAGAGCCCCCATAATGCACTGCAGTGTTAGCTTGCATAGACGCCAGATAGGTGGAGTTTGCCACGCAGGACAATACAATGAGCACCATTAAGTCAAGTGAAACCAGATTGAAACCAGAGCAGCTGTAAGTCAATTTAGTGTACTTTCCTATGCAGGTTAAAGCAAATGCAAAAAAAATCCAATTACTTTTTGACCCTCACCACACAGAGCAGGGGCGTCGCCCTGTTAGTGGCCTAACACCACAGCAGTGCCAGCTTTGTCAGATATGGTTTCACGCTGATATCGCATATCCCATGATTGCTCTCTCGTCTCCCCGGCCTCACAGCTTCCTCAGGTGTCCCGTGATCGCGGGCGCCCTGGGTTCAGATCCCAGGTGAGAGCTCGGGAATCCGCTCGAATCCCCTTTCGCCTTGCCGGAGTGTTCGGAGCTCCGGAGCGTGAAATGCGCAAATCACTCTGGGCGAAGCCGTACGAACGCGGGGCTTAGATCTAACGACGGCAATAATAGCGTTGGTCCGGAGCCAGAGACGGCGGAGGCTCCATCTCGTCGGAGCTGTTAGATGAACGTCTACATTTTGCAAGCTTCGGCGAGCAGATGAATACGGCACGCTGTTTTTCCACAGGGATTTCCACTCAGCTTTTCTACCCTCAGTGGGAATAATCCCCTCGGCCTGTTGCAGGGGAGAAATCATAAATCTACAGCACCGTCTAGCACTTATCAGGGCGGTGATTACACCTCAGTGAATGTACAGTGTTTTTGAGTGTGCGTTTGCTCAGGCATGTGATCTGGCAGGAAGGAACAGATCGGCCTTTTGTGGACATCAAAGCAGTAATTCAATCAGACGTTCAAAAATACCGCAGCTTGTGCAGTGCCTTTTGATTAAAAAGCCTGTGCATCAGTGTATGGTGCCTCACCCACCTCCATGGCGGCCAGTTAGCTGATTAATACCCCAGAGGACCCTATATCCAGTGGCCAGCCCACTACTACTGCTCTTACCGCCGTCTTGAGTGCATGAAAGGGGAGGGGCGGTCGCCGGAGGGGAAATGAGGGTGGATGGAGACCTATAGGCGGCGTGCTACAATAAATCACCGTACATTCCCCCATTCACAACATGTGTCACTCCCCTCCCCTGGCGCCGCCGTGACACATATCCGCCCACGTTAGGTAGATTAATCCGGTCCCGTGGCCTCGCCGGTCCTTGTATGGATCCATTTCATTATGCGGCTGATTTAGCGATCGGGGTCACTGCGTTGAAGTGAGACGTGTGTATCCTCAGAGGTCAAAAGGAAGGAGTCGATTTCCTGATATAGAGCGTCGCTCAGTGTTGTGTGTAAGGACTTGACATCCGCAGTGTGGTGTACATGTATAATGAGATTGCGGCACCGATTCCTCTGGTCCCGACGCCGACCACCACGTGGACTCGAGATCTGGAGTTGTCGGTCCCCGGGCGCCGTAGTGGGCTGCTCCTGGAGGGGATGGGTTAAAGACTCCCCGGGCCACCCTCCCTGCATGCTGTGTGTGTTTAGCGGTCTCCACTTCCATGCTGTGTGTGTGTGTGACCAATAAGTGTGGATTATTAAAGTGTATCTTCTTCTTCTCGTCTTCAATCAGGGGTCACTAGCCTGCTAAAAGAGGATCCAAGAATTAAATGTCAATGGGTATTTAATCTGTTTGGGTGTTCTTGGATAAGGTCACATGGAGTGTAATGAAGTGTTCAGTGCAATGTGTTGGTAGTGGGCTGCACTTAACATTAAAATCATTATTTGACATGAGATTATTCCAGCGAATGAGGAAATCAGCAGCAGAGTAGGTAGTGTGGCATTCAAAATAATGATCTATGGAGCCACACGATAAGCCACATAGTTACTTCAAAGTTAGCGTTAGTTATTGGGAGCTAGCA
>CABFOP010086748.1:5476-16189 GCA_900683385.1 Anoplogaster cornuta | reverse complement strand
GACAGAAATCAATAAATCAATAAATCAGTCCTCTGAAAAAAAAAATGAAAAAAAATCCGGTGTCTGTAGCAGCTGTAATACTGTAATAAGTCTGTCCAATCATTTCATTCGGTCCGAATGAAATGATTGGACAGACTACGTGTCTGTTAACATTACCTTCAGCTCTAATTAAATGATTAGATGATCCATTTGGCTGCAATGAAATGATTGGCTGGCGTACCCGGGCGTTACTTCCTACCACTTCCATTGCACAACATCAGCGGTAAACCAGAGTCGAGTAATTAACACTGTTTACCACTGGACTATGGTGGAGAGGACTTCTGTCGCTAAAAAACACTAACCAAGATACAACGGACAAGCAGAGTTCTGGACACCACATTTATAACACTCAGGCTTCACGTCGGTGATGTAATTCGCCATTCTTTGGTCGCTGAAAACCGAGGAAAGGATTCAGGAAATGAACGAGCCTTAATGAGTAAGCCACGCTTCGCCGTGCTATGGGGTTTTGTACTGAAACACCGTAACCGAACTATATTGGACAAGCGGACTTCTGGACACCACATTTACCACACCGGTCCACATTTCGGCACCGTGCGGCGCAACTCTTCGGTCGCAGTTAATGAGGTAAACAAATAACTTTCAGAATTGCTCATACTACCTTTAAGGCTGAGAGTTTAGATAATTTACATATTCTTTTAAATTATAGACTTTTTTTCATGACCTGCAAACATCCTAGTGCGTGTGTGTATGTGTGTGTATAGCTTACATTGGTGATCTGGATGGGCTGTGACAGGGGCAGGTGGGTTATGGGGGTGGCAGCGGAGGCGGAGATGCTTGCCCCAGTGGTGCTGTTCTGCTGCTGGGAGTGCTGTACGGCTGCAGCCAGGAGCTGAGCCTGGGCCTGCTGGATGAACAGCTGCTGCTGCGCTGGGGTCAGAGTCAACTGAAGAGGTCGGAGAGTGGGAGGAAGGCAGGAGGCAGAGGAGGTTGCAGAGATAGAGGGAGGAGTAAGAAAGAGGGTAAAGATTGTTTCTACAATTCAGTCTGAGTGTTGTCACGATACCAGAACTTTGACTTCGATACCAGTACTCATACTGTTTAATATTTAAAACTTCGACAGCACTAGGATACCATGGCAAACCAGAAAAATCATCAAGCAATGGTGTTATCACACTTTACTTGAACAGCTTTTTCTC
Source organism: Anoplogaster cornuta (assembly GCA_900683385.1). NCBI lineage: Eukaryota > Metazoa > Chordata > Actinopteri > Trachichthyiformes > Anoplogasteridae > Anoplogaster > Anoplogaster cornuta. The sequence goes on along the minus strand of CABFOP010086748.1, from coordinate 14,993 downwards.
CTCTCTGTAAGTTTCATATTTGGCTTCTGGCACAAGACCAGTTTTTTATATTGCACATTTTTGCACATGTACATACACCCCTGACCTTCTATTACTTATTTTTACATTGCCATATTGTCTATATATTTATTTTATTTTTATTTCTTGTAGTAGTTTTTGCATATCTCGTAGTTTCAGACCCCTTTTCAACTTTTAGCATCGTGATTGAGTATACCACCGCGCATCTCACTGCACTTTTGCACACTATAACTGTGTATGTGACAATAAACCTTTGAACCTTTTTTTTTAGGTGGACTTGATTTCAATTCAAGACGTAGTGGACTGTTTGACACTGGTGCAATGTTTTCAGCTGTTTGACTGACTGACGCACATATACACCCTTGCAGCTGATATTTAAGCAGAAATTCAGCTTGCAGAATACATTTGCTGAAAGTATTGAATGTTTAAAATATTTTGTATTGAATTTTATCTTTTGCAACTGTATCAAAGTCGTATTGAAATTTTGGTTATTGTGACAACACTAGTATGAGTCCAGACAGGTAAATAGATGGAAGACTCATGCAACTGAGCCAGGCACAAATGCAAATGAGCATGTTGATGTCATGTACAAACTCAAGTCCACATGCATGATAAACATTCACACCTGCGTAGCACAAGTGCAGCCCAGACATTCAACCTCGTCTTCACAAGTACAATGAGTTCAGCTGTAGATGGAAGAACACAGATATGGAATCCGGGCAATATGTCATGTGGTTGGCCTGATTGCGAGCGTGCATAAACACTGAGGCTATATCCAAACACACCCCTCCATTTATGTTATGGAAGAATTTGGACATGGCCTGACAACCACTGGGATAAACAGACAGACAGGCAGAGGAGAAAACAGCCTTAGCCACTGAATCAGGGTAAGAGATCCTTTCATCACCCGGATTTTCACCCAGGTTTGATTGTGTCAAGATGTCATCCCAGATGCATGGCTAGGGCCAAGTTCAAACTCAAACCACAGAGGCAACATGCCACTTACTCCAGCTATTTGTCCCCCGGCCAACATTAGCTGGGTTTGAGGCAATACACTCTGCTGGACGGAGGTCGGAAGAGCACTCGAGTCTTCCGACTTAGACTAGTGGGGGGTGAAGCAAAGAGGGGGACTTTATTGAAAACCTACCCAGAGGAATACGTATCCAGACAGTATGGGCCCAATTAACTAAGGCACTTAACTGTGTATCGTATTCTTAAGAACGACATCAAGATGGATACCCCAAAATAATGTTTTAATGAAAAACAAGTGATAGAACATTTAATTCATACAAAGGAAAAAGGCACCTGTCTAAATATAAATGGGCATGGGCCTAGACATTCAAAGGAAAACAGAATCTCTGTGACATCCGATCAGGATTCTCAGAATGAGGCTTTTGTCTTTGAGCAGGGAGAGGCTTTGAATTAAAAAGCGAGTGAGAAAGTGGATGTTTAAAATGTACTGCAGCCTTCAGAGACAAGGGAAGTGGAGGGAAGGGAGGCAGAGGAGAACTGAGATGCTAATTAAAATAACTGTTATGCAGTGCATGTAAATTCTGCATAGATTTGCATATTCTCTGCCATCTGTTTCCGAGCAACTGCAGAGCAGCTAATTAGCATACCGGGTTGATTAATCTGCCTTGTTGCCAGGCGACACCAAGAGAGCCTAGAACATTTAAATGAACTCTTTCTGCTTGTGCACGTCAGCATGCCTCTATTCAAGCTTCATTGTAACACCTACACCTAAACTGTGCAAAGATGTAGCGCATAGTGATGGAGGGAATATCACAACATAAGGAATTCCCTAGGTGAGGTGTAGCCCGTTTTGCTACAGTTCTGGTGTGCCTAGAATGAAAACAGCTGTTACTGTGGGTGCATGTGTGTGTCGTGCATGTGTTACCTGTTGGAGGAGGGCTTGTGCATGTGCATTCGTGATTGCACTTGTGGTTGGTATCGTCTGCCTCTGAAAGTCCAATCCATTGATTTGCAATCCTAAAGACAGAAAAACAGTCTGTCAGGGGGGGGTGCGGGTCTGGGTGGTAGGTGGTAACATCTCCAGTGTGGTTGGTTTGAAGTGGAGATGGGGAACTCAAGACTAGCAGGCCACACTGAAAAGACGAGTGGAGCCCAGCTCAGGGGGTCCTAAGGAATACGCTACTACTGGATGGCATTTAGAAGAAAATACACATGCTACAACAGTTCATTATATTGTACAATTCACACCAAATGACCGCAAATGTAATTATTATCACAATTCATTATAGAGTTGCATGAATCAGTTCAAATGTAGGCTGATGAATTTGATTTGCAAATCACAATGGTATTTAATATTAACACTATAGGCCTATATGAATGGTCACAGCATACCACATTACTAATATTTACTTTATACATAATTACACAATACAAATGATCCACACTGTGAAAATGTGCATTGAATCTACAATGTTCACTCTTAGTTTAATAATTTACATGACAATATCACTCAAGCACCGAGACAGAGCAAATTAGTGTGAAGTTCAATACGTACAAGTGAGGATGGCTCGATGGGATAAACACCTCAATTGACAAAAATGATTGCACACTAGGATTTTGGAATGCTGCCATCTCTTTAATTTTCAAAATGAGTCAATAATACAGATGTAGACACCGTTAAGCTTCTACCGGTTTGCTATGCAAAAATGTTCATTTTCTCTTTGTATTTGAAACCTGTTGAATCAGTCAGTAAAACTTTGCATACCCTGATTTAAACCTCAAGGCAAAAAGGCAGAGAAAAGCTGGAGGTCACTCACCGGTGTTTCCCTCACCACTCTCCATTGCACATTTAGTAGTTTCTGACTGATTACTCATTTTAGAATCTGGAAGAGGTAGACACAGACAGACAATAAGAAACCCTCACACCCACTGACAGTACAAACAAAACAGCACTTTCATCAATTATTTTAATAGTGCTTTCACCGTAGTCACCAGAGCATCCCATATTCCATCACTGCACCCCATCACTCCATCAAACAATAAAATTTAAATTCCATTCACCGTTCAAAGCAAGAGTGTTTTGCTGCAAGTGTTTTTAAAATTCAGCACAAACATTAATCGCTTTTACAACCAATGGCTAAAGGGAACATCACGGAAATAATAATAATAATAATAATGGAAAGTGTGTCACAACAGCTTTCTAAACAACAAACAAAACAACAAAACTAAGCTAAGCTTCTTCAAAACCCAGAACTCACCCACTCCTGCTCCACCTGTGTTCTCCAGCATGGTTGCAAAAGCTATCAAGCTATGCCTCTGCCGGGCAAACCCACAGACACGGTGTCCGGCACTCCGTCCCTCCTCCCACTCCTCCCTCTCTTCACTCTCCACTGGTCAGCGAGCAGAGTCCAATACAAGTAGAGCTATACACAGACACAGTGGCACTGTCCACAACACGGTCCACTGAACAACACTGGGATACACACACTGGGAAAGCCAACAGGGTTTAGGCAAACAAGGCTCCTTCCCTCACCCTCCGTCCCCCTCTTTTACCATCCCTGCATTTGCTCTCGCTTTTCTTTCAGCCTCTTGCTTTCTCTCTCTCTCATGTGCCAAGATTGTCACGACTTCTGAGAAAGTTCTCTCTCTCCCTCTTGCTGGAACGAAACAAACGACAAGTGCAGCTGGCAGCCTTCTCCAGCTCTGCTCTGCTCCTCTCTCCAACACTATAATGAAGCGTAATCAGTATTCAGCTGATTAAAGCCGTATGCAAATCTGCCCCTGCCTCGTTAGCGATGCAAGGCTTTGAAGTCCTGCGAGCGGCGCATTTCACACCAGGCTCTGAAAGCTTTCTGCATAATTTAAACCGCTATAAATATTTATCACCTCATTAGCATATTAATTGGATGGCTTTTGGAGGACGATAAAAAAAAAACTGGGGAATAAGGAGGACACGGAGGGGAAGAAAGTGCTCAAACCAGCACTCGGCGCAGTGGAGGCAGCAGCACAAGACCAATTATTGTATGAGTGCATGGCAAAAAAGTAATTAGCTAAGAGCAGGTAAAGGGTTGAAGATATCCCAGAATGCAGCATGAGGCCTGTCAGCGGTGGTCTGAGTGTGTTAGCGAGGAGGAATGGCTCTAATAGAATGTCTCAGACAGACCCAGAGCACCTCCAGGAGTCATGGAAACCAGGCCTAACTACTAAGGGGATGGGGGTATGAGTGGGAGGGGGACTCGCTCAATCGGAAATAAATAACTCCACATTAAACCACCACAAGACTGTCATTACTGCTAGACCCCCTGTGGCTAAAGCATTCCACAGTGAGCAACTACAGTGAGTGGGCGGTGGGTTATTGCCATCTATGTTCATGAAGTGTTTGGAGATTAGCATATTTAGATTAGTTTTAAAATCCATTAGTATTTCATTTTGGAGCCCTTTTTTTAATTCATTTTAAACATTCTCTGAGAGTTGATGTGTCAGGGAAACCACCCTGCTATGGTGTCAAGTAAATGTAGATTAGACTGGAGTGGAATGCACAGGCCACATAGGTCAACAGAGGTATGGACTTCCAGAACTGAAATTGAACCTGGCTAAAATTCTGATCAACTCTTTCACTTACCCTGTGCCTGATGAAAGGCATTTATAGACTAGTTGACCAAAACAAACAAGACCAAGTGGGCAGTGGGGTTAACACAGGACATACAGAACAAACAAAGCCTTATCATACCAGGAGACACCAACAGTGAAATGTTGGGCAGGTTCCCTATAACCACGCAATGTTGGCAGAGATTTGTTAACAGTACGCTGTTTAATGATAATCAACCAAAGACCCACAGTATTAAATTATCACACTTTGCTACTTAATATTGCTCTCCTTTCTAATACCCTGTCCCTCAAACCAGCACAGTATTTGCTCCAGACTACTGTTGACCAAGATGACTACTGCTGTCAAATTAAACAGGACATGCCACATTAGTCTGAAACAAATCTGGAAGTCAACCCCAATGAAATATAGTTGAGGAACCACTCAAGAATCTTTTTGACCTCTTCAATATCACAGCACGGTTGTTCTTCAACCAAATGACAAAAACATCACCAACAAGAAGGCAAGGCAAAAGCAGTATCAGACACATATATTGTTCCTTGGCTGAAAACCCTACTGTGGAACAATGCATTATACAAATGTCCTGCGTAGAGAATTTTAAATAGGTAGCTCATTAGCACTGTAATATGGAAAGGCTCTCTGAATACTGCAGAGCCGTTAATGTGAGCTTAGAGATTCAACATGAGACAGAGCAAAAATTAATTAGCACATCCAAATTCCACTCAACTGCCCATATAATCAGTCTTAAACTTGGGGTACAGGTTTTTCCTCAGATTTTAACCCCAGATTTAGTCATCTAGATTACTTTTTAAATCTGGATCAGTCTGAGCAGCTAAGCAGATTTTGGAAACGGTCAGGATGGATGGTTGCGACAGATAATCTTTCAGTGTGAGGGAGTTAACAAACCAATCTCAAGCCTCCTGATTCAGCTGCAGAATCATGGATGTCCAAATAATTTCCAACTGGTTTAATATTTAGACTAGTCACTGTCTCCAATCTGAACAGGCTCAGGGAGTCTAAAATCTGACAATGGAGTGTGGCAGTAACCAATAAACTGCAATCAAACAAAATAAAGGATGTACAATCATTTGATGAATAGGAATGGCCGTAACAAGTGTACTGTATGCTACTATGCCATTAAATATTTCTTGAGTAGCGAACAGTGCATATCACATTGCCCCTAAAACTTATATTTCTTTAAAGGGGGGAATATCCAATCCCCTTTCAGATCACCCCTTGCAGAGGTCTGCTGTATGACTCAGTGCTTAACTTTGTTGATGCAGATAGCTCAAATTCACAAGCTCATCACCAAGCAAGCTGGCTTTGGCATTAATTGTTGACTACCCATGTGGTATGTTTTAGACTGCTTTGTGATAGCACAATATTGCATTGTGTTAGGGATCCTCAATGGTTATTGGTGAGGTGCCATATTCTGTGTAATTCCCCCACTTTTGCCTCATTATAAACAGCAGGCATATGTAGGGACCAAATGGTAATTGTAGCCTCATAAAACAACAACACCTTGTAGGTCATCCAACAATCAAAGTCTAGTCAGTTGTTGACCAATTTCTTTCAGGAACCCAAGTGTTCAGGATTCATACCCCGATATATTTAACCTTATTGCATTCATAAGGCATTCTTTCTTTGCACTGTCTAGATAGATAGATAGATAGATAGATAGATAGATAGATAGATAGATAGATAGATAGATAGATAGATAGATAGATAGATAGATAGATAGATAGATAGATAGATAGATAGATAGATAGATAGATAGATAGGACTTTATTCATCCCCGGGCAGGGAATGTGTTACAGCAGCAGGGAACAAGAAAAACACAATAGTCACACAACACAGTAACCATAAATATAATATAAAAATATAGTTCACTGGAAACTAGTTATCTTTTTTGTGCATCACACAGCCCTATTAGTTATGATTCTCTTTCTCCACTCTGAAACAGCTTGTCTGACTGGAGCCTTCGTGTAGGCCTACTCAATACTTTGAGATGCCATGTCCTGAATCTATTACTGGGAATTATGCATTATTCATGACAACTGTGTTTACATCAATGAATATTCATTGTGGAACTCCAAGGCTGGAATGAGGGTGGAACTGTAAAACTGCTTAAATGAGAAAAGTAGCCTATGTGTGAAGATGACAGAATTATTTCTCATCTGTTCTTTAAGTAGCCTAGGTCAATAAATCAATCATATTTTGAGTAAGAGGCCATTTTCAGTGGCTATAATTTTACACAGTATCCATTAATACTTTGAAACTAAAACCTGTATTAGCCTATTCATACTCCCAAGTGTTAACTTTCAACAATGCACTTGATCTGTTAAATTAGTGTCTTTCATTTTTTCAGAAAGAACACTAAATCATGAACGTTTTAAAACTTAATTTCTTTAACAAAATTAGTAAATAAACTGCTGTTCAATTCAATATATTTGATTGTTTCAAATTGCCAAAACATGTATATTTGTAACCCCCTATTTGAGTGAATGCAACATTGTCACAGCCAATCAGAATCAGCAAAACAACAGAGTAATCTTTTTTAAAACATGATTTATGTCCCACGTGGATTCCGACTGGCTGTAAGGATATTTCCTCCACTTGCACTGTTGTTTAAGGCTTCTGTACAGGAGGAACTACAGGTGGAGTCAAGGGGCAAATACTCCTCTACTGTATCACAGATGATGGTTTTTTTTACTTCAAAACCCCCGTCTCCATGGACAGCAGCCCCAAACAGAAAATCGATCTTAAGCTGATGTATGGGTGAATACTATAAAACAACTGTGCAAAGCCACTACATGTGGGGAAAACAGTGTCATCAAGCTGTGTCTTGCCCGATCATGAAACCGAAGAATGCCCTGCCTGTTATTGTGGCCTTCCGGAAGTGGGCCTCACTACCCCTCCCTTGGCCTGGGGGGAAATGCACAGGTACAAACGTTGAATTGTCCGACTGTATTCAACACAGCCTAGTTCAGCCTGCAACAATGAATCCCACAACAGCTTGAATTCACGATTGTTCATTTTTGTTGGAATGCAACGTTTCTAAAAAATTAAGTATTCTAATGAGGAATTAATATTTGACCTGAGTAAACAAACACCTCCCAAAACCCGCACGAAACCACTGCCACAGACTCGCACATGAAACTTCACTTGATCGACCAAGTCAAGAAGGAATCCGCCTTTACTTTAATCTGAGCGATTGTAACTGAATTAAAAAAAACAGTTTTCGAAAAAAACTTGAACGCAACATTACTTTATATCGCGTTTTAGTTAACGCCAACGTAAACGCTAGCCATTTAACGTAAACTAAGTTCCACAAAGTAGCCAGTTAGCCACTCGAAAGAAAACGGTTTAAAAATCGAATAACGTTATAAGTGGGGCCAAAATAAACGACCGTGCTTAAGTTTTCCGTTGACGTCTAAGTTAACGTTATTCGATGGTGCCGAATTCCAGATAACAGTCAGTTGATGAAATATGCTGAACTCCGCATTCTGGTTCGGTGAGGCCCACATGAATAACACAACAGGCTGTGAACGCAGCACCGAGCACAAAAGGCTGAAGGAAAATGCACAGCTATAAAATCACATCCATTCATGATACTGTCTAGTTAGCAACCGCCAGATATGCTTTCTTGTCTATTTATTCTCCCGTAAATATGACTGCAAAAGAAACAAGCGCAGTTCTCTCTGTCCCGTTCACCAAAAATGAATATGCAAACCTCTTCCAAAAGGTTCATATGCTACTGTGCGTCAACACACAAAGCCGACCGTGCCTGGCGCTAGCAGGCTAGCTAACGTTAGCTCGCTAGCAACCTTATTTCAATTAAACTGCGAGAGTGAAATGTCTAAATATGTCACGTATCAACAAGAGGCACGTCGAAGATGACTAATAAAATATGCTAAATTGTATTTGTCGACAGATGTATGAATATGTAGCGGCGTACAACCGTCTAATCACACAAAGGGAGGCATGTTTTCCCTGTAATTTCCCGTCGCACTGCAATAGCCCGTTTCCTCCTCTCTGTCAAATTACAGCTGGCTATAGTTCAACTCAAATAACGCGCGATAGCACCCCGTTTTGTCGGAGGATATTTTTTTCGCCTTCACTCTGCGCATTTTTGGATTGTGAGTAACAAGAGTTTGAATATGAGTATGAATATGTAAAATGCCGTAATGATTACCTGGTCCTGAACTCTCATCTTGACTCGCTGCTCCTCCGTCCGCCATTTTGAATATTTAACCCGAAATCCCAGCCCCGAGCCACACACACACACGCACACACGCGCACACGCACACACACACGCGCACACGCACACACACAGGGTCCCTTGGCAAACTAGAACTAGAGTTTGAAATGGGGGGTGCTTGAAGAATGATATACGCTCTATCTTATTTTCATACTTAAATAATTGGCGATTCCTTTATTTGGACTCCAATGGGACGCGGGCTGCTTCATGGTGGGCCCACAAGACAAGATTAGGCCTATCAGTAGACTATTATCATGGGTTCCAAGAACAATACACTCAATAATCAAATTTGATGAAGCACCCCTGATAGAAAGGCCTGTATTGGATCACCCCACTCAGGCAGTCCTGGATGTGATTATATCACAATTGTGTTTGTTAGTATGCCTTATAATAACCAAATTATATCTCAAAATCACTACACATAATTAAAAATAGCAATAATCAAAATAGACCAAATATTCAATATCGCCATGGAGGGACGTAAGTGGTGAGACATTTTGCCATATCCCAGCCACTTTCTGCATCTTGCCCATTGATCTGCACTGAATGTGTAACAAAATTAACCTATTACACTATTATTACTTTGCCCAGCCTTATTATTCACCCAATAGTCGGTTTAATTAACAGGCCTAAAATGTAAAAAAATTTAAACATACTCC
>CABFOP010086735.1:0-11437 GCA_900683385.1 Anoplogaster cornuta | reverse complement strand
CATGGTGGCCAAGCTCGGTATTGCAAGTCACATGACGTCCTGCGGCCCAAACAGCTTTTTTCCCTTAGACATACATGGAGAAAGTGAGGGTGGAACCTATACTGACGAGCAACACAGTGACACCTGTTACATAGACTGGTGTCTCAACTTGCATTTAAAAGGTACTGTAAACGTCAATCATTCCAAGTAAACAACAGACACTTTCAGGTGGATGAAAATAAAGTTTCTGAACATTCAAATGATTGACTTCATAGAAAACAATATCTCTCCTATATACTGTACATTTAACATGTCCTTGGAGTACTAAGGGCTGTATAACTCCAGACTATGAACCAGCCCACTGCTCCCTCTACTACTGCTGTGATTGGCTGTTAATGAATGTGAATGGGACGTCTTCACAAAACTAACAACGATTTGCTGATAGGACAGGACAGGCGTAAGGGGGGAAGATTAGCCTACAGGTGGCGCTACAGTAACCGATTCAAAAAGCAAACGCAGGACTACACAAAAACTACCAGACCGATTTCCATGAAACTCACTGGAGGGGTGTTGCATGGGCCAAATTAAAGGTAGTATGTACAATGTTTTGAGAAGCATTTTCGGTTATATTAGTTGAAATTGTGTTTATATGCCGACAGCAATCAATAAATCAATCGCTCTGGAAAAAAATCCGGTGTCTGTAGCGGTTGCAATACTGTAATAAGTCTGTCCAATCATTTCACTCAGACCGAATTAAATGATTGGACGGACTACGTGCCTGTCAACTTGACCTTCAGCTCCAATTAAATGATTAGATGGCCCATTCGGCTGGAATGAAATGATTGGATGGCGTACCTGCCTGTCGACTTGCATTCCGACAACCAGGAAACCAGACTTGAGTAGTAGACACTGGACCACGGTGGGACGGGGACTTTTATCACTAAAACACCGTAACCGAGCTACAAAGGGCAAGTAGAGTTCTGGACACTACATTTCCCACACCCGTCTTCACGTTGGTTAGGTCCGGCAGATTCATTTTTCATTCTTCGCTCGCTGCTACTGAGGTAAACAATCAGGAAATCCTTCTCCCAGAAGTAGCGACCGGACTACGCGCTGTAAGTAAGTACGGCGCTGTAATTCGATAATCTTCGCTCGATGCTACTGAGGTAAGCAAAAACGAAACCAAAACACTCACAAAATCGTACATCCTACCTTTAAATGCCATAACATTTTGCCTACAGGGGCGGAGGTCTGCGCTCTCTGAGTTCCCTTCTAGTTATTGCATGCTTTGGGTAGGTTGTAGTACATGATAAATACATGTGCTGCTGCTGGGAAAACAGATTGTCAATAGCCTGATGCCAAAGCATCAAACATTTTGGATTGCTCAGGTGCCTGCCAAAGACAACAGATTCATATTTGGCCATTGATTTCCATGGGAAAAAGTGTTAAAATGCACCTGTCCTTAATGTGTTCTTGACTGTTTGACATTGTCCACTGAGGTTTTGTGTTGAGGTTGTGTTTGGGATGCCCACTGCATCATGAACACTAACTCATACTGAGGATACTGGTACCCCACAACATCCTCAGCACATCTAACTGGTGTGTAGATTGATAGATGCAATGTATGCTGCTAATGCGACCTAGAGTTGGTGTTGTACAGTTGGTGTGATAACTGAGAGGCGGTGGTAATGTTTCTGAGAACATGAACTCAACATGCAATCATGTGGGTTGAGCTGAATAACAGAATATACAAGAAAATGGTTCTCACACAAAAATAAACATCGCAACATTTAAGTAGTAATACTAATAGTGATACTAATTAAGCAGATTGTCATCCAAATTATATATGGAGGATTTGGTGGTGTCCGATTGACGGTGGTGGCTTTAAGTTTTCCCAAAGAGAGACATGAGACGGAGGTAGAATGCCAATCGTGGCTTTTTATTGTCTTCCATACAGACACCATGAGACACACCAACACCAACCTACACTAAAAGCAACTAGCTGCCTTACTGTATATACCCTCCCTGCTGCAGGTAATTAGGTGGACAAGACCAACCGTGGCTACTGATTGAAGTTTCTTTTTTACACAGGCAGGATGGCCAGTCCCCCCGTGCTTCCTCAACCACCCTCTGGAAATACCACAACAAAGAAAGTTACCAAATGTTTCAATAACTAAATAAAGAATCAAAATCAATATGTGTGCGACTATCACTTTTACCTACTGTTCTGTGTGAATCATCCACATAAATCCCATGGAACCGTTTAAGGTAATGGAACCCTTGGTCTCCATTATAGGTGGATTCACAAAGAGGATTTGGCCACTTAAAGTATATGAAGTGTAGGAAGAGTTTAGTTTCAAAAGTGACACATCCACCATTTTAAAAACATGCTAAAGTTTATTAATATTTTATTTTAGATGCATTTGTTTATTTACATGAAATTTAATTTGAATCAGTCCAGGAAAAGCATCAACTCATTTTCATCATCAGCTCTACTAGGACATACACATTCTTTTAAGTTCAGACAGCTGAACGTTTGACTCCAAACATGCTCAGTGTTTCTTATCATTACACCGGTTTGTCATCAGTTTAAAACTAGATATCGTGTTCCAGAAGCTACATAAAAGATTATGCGAGATTCATGGGTGTACAATATTGTTGCTGCTGATAAAATCATCATGGATTGAGTTTTTGCAGGCAGATCCAAATTCATCAGGGTATACAAGGTACTAAAAGAGTTTGGAGAACATCTGTTCTGAACAACCACACCCATTGAGCTAGAGAATCCAGACAGACTCAGAGGTCAACGCACCATGGTTGTGCTGGCGGATGACTGAGTGAATGACTGGCTAACTGACTGTGACTGACTGGCTCACTGATTGTCTGACAGCTGCTGGGTGGAGCCCTCTTCTAGTAGCTGTTGCCTCGCTCTATTAGGAAGCTCATGCTTCACATCTGTAAATGAGATGAGGGATGGTGTATATTGAAGAATAAGAACCTAGTATATTGACTTCATGACTGTTAAGGATTGTGGTGTGTCGTAACTTAATAATTAAAATGTTTTTTAATTAGCAAACCAACAAGATCTTACAAAAGTAAGTAGTTGGGACAAGTAAATCCCTGAGCCACTTACATAATTGACTAGAACTAGAACTGATCTGCGTAGTACAACTTATTTGAGTAATTAATACACATTGTTGTGGTCTAATGCTACATTATACAGTAAGTAGCAGTAAATGCCAGACTGAATTGTCTTTACAAGCTTAGGAAGAAAAGGTTGTATTTATTGCACCCATCCTGGTGTGGATCATTTTGAAGCAGTGCTGGAGGATGTTCTACTTTGCTAGATATTTTTAGCATAAGAAGAGCTGCTCTCTCCCTCCCTGCAACAAGGGCAAGATTCATAATTTCTGTCAGTATCTGTACCCTCAAATTGCATTACAGCGAAGCCTGTAGCCCAAGAGACTGGGTCAACTGGGTATGGTCCATTTTTAAATGTTGCTTAAAACCGGTGTAACTGTGGTTGGCTTGGGATTTTGAGGGTGGCTTTACTGCCTTTTTGATCTGAATCAACAAGCACTATATCAATTATTAATTAAAATATTCCTGTATAAGCCATTCATCATATGATATGACAGAATTCCTGGTGAACCAAAAATAGCAAATGCCAAACCAAATTCATAATGCTGTTTGTGATTGCTGTTCTCTACAGGAGTGATTCATTTATTTAGAAAAGGGTTGGAGGAAATGATAACAGTGGAAGTGAAAATCTTTGACTGATGGTTAATTATGGAAATTGCGTTCAGTTAGACTTAAGATTCAGTAAGTGTTTGATGAAAGGAAATGGGTACAACAAGGAATATTTTTTTGAATATAGCTTCTGCCAGGCGTAAGAAAAAGGACATCTGGAATTGGTACATGTTACCTTTGGACACTATTCATTTTATATCTATTCATTTGAAATGATGATGTGATATGATGCAATATACATTCATTGATTTCCTTTACCCGCATATTCTTATTCATTGCCATGGAGAGCTGGAGCCTATCCCAGCATGCATTGGGTAGAAGGAAACAAATTGGACAGGTCGCCAGTCCCTCACAGAGCGAACACAGATAGACGGACAAACACACTCATATTCACACCAATGGGCAATTTAGAGTCTCCAATCCCACATATGGGGAGAACATACAATCTCCACACAGGAAGGGCCAGGAATGAAACTCTAGTGCTAACCACTGATTGTGTATGTATTTATGATGGCTGATTAATGCCTACCTCCTTGCACACTGTTCTTAAGACGCTGGATTTACCAAATTACAATTAGGATGTGGAATATTCAAACTGATAACTTGAAGGTCATTAAATTGTAGAAGCGGAATATGGCTGGCAGCCAGTCAGCAGATCATTTGCGAGTCCCTGTTTGCATTTACTTACATGACCTACTGCTGCACTGTGTGCTTGTGTGTGTGTTCCAGGAAACCCTAAGTGTTTACCTCCAGAGACACGCAGGGAACTGACGGTGCTTTCAATCAGATGGGGATAAAAGGCTGATGTTGTGCTCAGGGTGTCAGTGCAGGATGAGAGAAAAGGAGGTGCGGTGAAGAGAGAATGAGCTCATTAGCATATCCTCAGCGCAGAAACGCTTTCATCCTGTCGTTCTCGGCAGTCTAGAGAACTGCTGATGACGGAATTATTTTCAACCCTCCACTTGATGCCATTCACATACTACATGCTTAAATTACAGCATAATAGTAGTCTACGGGCCTGGAGATATGTACGATGCTATAATAATGCTGCAGTCTGTGTATTTCCTTGCTATGTAACCAGCCATTCATTCTGTTGGAGCTTTGGGGTTGCTTTCCATCGTATTTTTGCTTGTTAAAATGTGATTCCTTTAGAGTTGCCGTACTAATCTACCTTTGATCCTAGAGTGACTGTTTTTTGTTCTTACAGATTGCTGCTGGTTGAGAGCTGCCTGAATGTGTTAGAGATGTTTGAAAATCGCTATTTTTTCCTTATACACAAATAATTCCCTTGAGGAGACAGACTCTAAAATGTCCTGTTTCCCATTGAATCTTTTACTGTTTCTCCTGCGACCTCAGTTTAATGGCTTGACCTTGAAATCAATTTAGTGATGCAGGGGCATGTGTTGGGTTAGGTGCTGTAAGGCAGGGGAATTCTAATCATAGTATAATTCTATTATTACTGCCTCATCTAATTTCAGTCCATATCTTACATTTCATTGTGTTTCTCTTCTCTTAGTGTTTTTCTTATACAGGTCAGGAAGGTTTTGTCATCCTAAGGGATGAATAATCATTTCATCAGAGTGTTTGTTCTCCATATACCACTGAATCTTCAGCTTCTTTTTTGTGAGAGAAACCTTTGTCATATGGAGAACACATCTTGTATGCTTTTGACATCATATAAGTATGGATTGATGTAATAAACCATAATATACTGACTTTTGATGTAAACCTCAAGGGACAATATTGTGCAATGTGGTAGACGTGTAATTCTGACTATTGCACTGATTGGTTTTGAAGTAGCTGTAAGAGCTTATTTACCCATCCCAGCAGGCCATGGCTTTCTCCCCATGTAGTCCAGGAATTCGTCTTTCAGGAGGACAATTGATCCTAGCTTGTGTTGTACTCTGCATGCTCTGCCTCTTGGTAGCCATACAGCCAGAGAAAATGTTGCAACCAATCACAAGCATTTACTCTGGTATTGTTAGAATGAAAACCACAAAAACATACCTTGTTCATCGTTGCATTCTGCTCTGAGCGCTGTGATTCTGCTAGAGCATTTGGAAGAATTCTTCAACCAAACTGATCAACCCTTGACAGAGTGACATTTCTTAGGTTTCCAGTCCAACAATCTCCATGATTGTTGTGTGACAGAGTGGTCCAGTAATCGCAGCAGTTGTTGCTCTCAGGCTCTGTGTTGCTGCTGTTATTACAGTCAATCATTAGAGCTCTATCCCCTCCAGATGGCTCCTGCCTTCCCTGGTCTCTATCGAATTGTCCATGGTTAGACTCCCCACCAAGCTGCTCTTTGGCCATCATCTTAATGTTTGGAGTCGTAAACAAATTTAATGCAGGAAGCTTCTCTGATGGACCAGTGATGGTCATGGGAGATGGGGTTTAAAAGGTACTGTTTTAGGGCCATGGTTATAATAGAGGTAATAGATGAGATAGAATCGTAAGTGAGCTGTTCCTCATCTTTTCCTCGCTGAGAGATGGACTCATCGATGCTTGAAAGCTGAGCTAATGAGGAGCTGGCCGCATTGGAGTGTTTGCATGAGGATCCTAGTGAAAACATGGGCTCTCACACCACTCTAAGCTTGGGGGATTATGATTATCCTCGTGGGTTTCATCATGTGCCTTGTTCAGCACCTACGTACTGACTCACAGCAGATACTGTGCTAAAGTGATTGATTACAATAATGTTAGCCCTATTCTTCAGCAAATATATCTGTGCTCGCAGGTTACCTGGGCTTTTATGTTATCCTCGACCATTATGCCAAGGCCAATCTACAGCTGTAAGAAATACCCTCTGGTGCACAATATTTTGTGTGTGTGTGTGTGTGTGTAATTGTGCCTGTGCATGTACATTGTGCACCTTTGTATGCATAGTACATGTGGCCTGTCTTGCTGTCACTGTGGGGTCACTGTGTGCACCAGTGAGATTACAAAGACTCGGTGGGGCTCCTCTGCCAACCTGAATGAAGGAGAGCCCATGCAGCGCCATTACCGCTTCTTATTTGTGCCTGTCTTTGCCACTTTGCATGGAAAGAAGCGGATGTGGCTCAGAGGGTGGGGGGGCTATTGGAGGGGAGCACATGGCCATGACGGCGCCACAGCCACAAACAAGCTCATTCACAACTTCATCATTATAGAAAATGTACCTTTCAAACTCTTTCTGCTATGGCCCAGAGATGCTTTGGATGAGCTATGAACCCTGACCACAAGACATTTCTTGTGGTCAGGATTCATAGCTAATTTTGTTTCCTAGTGTCAATTTAAAGATTTGAGTCTCTTATCTAACCATGGCAAACAAATGCTGAATTTCTTATAATATAAATAAACAATGCTTGGAAACCTTCATGTACTCTGTACTCATGTACTACCCATCTTTTATCTTTGTATCAGACTAATTTCCATAGTCAAAAAATAATGATAACTAGACTGTAGGTGAATAGTATCTGTAATTAAATGGAAGAGAGCCCTCCTGGTATAGAGGCTCTATCGAACAATTTATCTTGTTCATCCCTTTTTCTGTCGATGCCAAGGACAAGAGAGAAGAGAAAGCAACGAGTGCTGCTGTGTAGATTTTACTCCTGTTATTTTTGGTAGATATGAGAACGTTAGAGTAGCTGAATAGATTCAACCTAATTGCAGTATGTGACAAAACATCCACTGATTTGTCTCACTGTGCAGTCTGCTTCTCGCTGGGAAAAGAGCACATAATGATGTGTTGCGACTTGGCTCCTATTATTCATGCCGATTAGAGAGACGTGCTCTTTTTCCCTTTTCTGCTGAAAGGTTACATTGCTTACCTTGGTTCAGCTAAACACACGTCAGAACTTTCCCATACACTTAACCTTTTAATGGCAAGAACAGTGGCGAGGAATGGAGAGCTGCTGAGGTAGTGGTACCCTACACATATTCAGTGTCACATATAGAAATGTCCCCGAGGTGAGAATCGTGATGGTTTGTTTTGTACTCGGTGGTAGGACATTTACTGCTCACCTTTTTCAAAGCATTGCACTATGATGGTTTTACGAAAGCACGTTTGAATAATGACCTGTTGATAACAAAAACTATGAGCTATTGGCCAGGGTTGTGAATTTATACTGAACTTTACATCATGTCTTTGTTCCTATCCTTGTCATCTTTTCCAGGAGTGTAGATTGGTGAGGCCAATTTACCACTCACCAAGATGGTGGCCTTGTCGCTAAAGATCTGCGTCCGCCAGTGCAATGTGGTGAAGACCATGCAGTTTGAACCATGCACGCCTGTGTATGATGCCTGCAGAATTATCAGAGAAAGGGTCCCAGAAGCCCAGACCGGACAAGGTAACGCGACTTAAGAATGGCAATGCAACTTTACATGGTAGAAACCTATAGGAGTCATCATTTGCATGTCTTGTTTTGTGTTTCAGCCTCAGATTATGGCCTCTTCCTGTCTGATGATGATCCCAGGAAAGGAATCTGGCTAGAGTCTGGTAGGACCTTGGATTACTACATGCTGCGAAATGGGGTAAGATTGAAGAATATCGTCTAAGGTGAAGAACCAACATTTGTCATCACTCTGATTTGCTTACATTCACAGAGGTTTTGAGTGGGATCTGCCTTCTTATGCCTCTCTGTTTACTGTTTGTCAAGGATGATAACTAGTGTCACCGTGTTCCCTCTCTTGTTCCTCAGGATGTCTTGGAGTACAAGAAGAAACAGAGGCCTCAAAAGATTAAAATGCTGGACGGTGCAGTTAAAACCATAATGGTGGATGACTCAAAAACGGTTGGGGAGCTGCTTGTAACCATATGCAGTAGAATAGGTTAGTGACATTCTCCCCTATTCTACAGCTAATATGAATCTTGTCGACCCATCATCCAGGCTTGAATTATTCATCCTCTGTCTTATTTATAGTCCAACGCGTACGCACTTCACTACATATGGAATTAAAAGCTCCCCTTATGTTGCTCTGTTATTACATTAGTTCATGTTAGAACAGAAAAGGATTTGTTAAGTACTTCAGATCATTTATGTACGCTTGATAAATTACTAATCACTTTTTGTTTCAAGTGCAATGGGCATGATTTATCAAGCTCAGAAGAAGCGTATTCCTGCTAAATGATGTGAGTGTTGTTGCGAAGTCCCAGACTGTGCCGTCCTCACCCGTCCGTCACAGAGGTGTTCCCTAAGCCGTATATTTCAATTTCTCTGGGCTGCAATCAAGCTCAATTGGGTGAGGAGAAGAGGGCCGTGTGTCTGGCAGATCTCTTTATTGGCTGCTGTTTGTTTAGAGCAGGTCTTTCTGCTTGGCTTCTTCTCCTCAATTCCCATTTGGATTTACTGGCTGTGCACCAGCTTTCCTTCCTTGGTGTTTCGAGGCAGAGAAAGAGATTTTTAAAACATCGTAGTGTCTCCTCCTCTGAGAGTTCTCTGGCTTATTTGTGCCCTTTTCCAGGAATCACCAACTATGAGGAGTACTCCCTCATTCAGGAGACAACAGAGGATAAGAAGGAGGATGGAATGGGGACGCTGAAGAGAGACAGAACTCTGCTGCTACGAGACGAAAGGAAGATGGAAAAGCTCAAAGCCAAACTCCACACAGATGATGACTGTGAGTTTGAAAATAGGGCTTCCCAAAGCCGCCAGTGTTGGCGATATCCTGTTAGCTTCACACCCTTCCTATTTTTACTTTAATGAATCAGACTCAACGCCATCATCTGAACATGTGCTTTATCACTTAAGCCAAATTTATAGCGTGGACTTATCAAAATTTAATGAAATTAACAATGTTATCTTTTGCCCAGGGGATACCAATTAAATTTAGAAACGTGCAAGTACATAAATCACCATCTAACTAACTTGGGCTGGAAACTAGCTTTCTTCTTCCACAAAATTATGCAAATGGGAGCCTTCATGCCCCGTCAAGAAGTTCACTTGCCTGTGATTCATTTGGTAGTCTTTTCTAACTGCCCGATTAACTTCAGGCATCAGTATCCTCCTGTAGCAAAGTCTTTACGAAGTGAGCGTCAATTCATTTCCGCGCGTCTGGTAACAGAATGTGTGTATCGATTCGACAGTGAACTGGCTTGACCACAGCAGGACGTTCAGAGAGCAAGGAGTCGAGGAAAGCGAGACTCTGCTGCTCAGACGCAAGTTCTTCTATTCTGACCAGAACGTGGACTCGCGAGACCCTGTCCAGCTGAACCTGCTCTATGTTCAGGTAAGCCTATTAAACACATGCATAGGACGGACATACTGTACATACACTCGTGCACGTACTGTACCTCAGCATGCACACTTATAATAGATATTGTCTCAAATATAGGTATTGTCTTAAATATTGTCTCTTGCACATTCAGAATATGAAGCTTACTGATAATCATCCCTAATAGATTAATACGATATGTCTGCATCAGTCATAGTGTACTGTATTCAACCTGGATAGATTTAGCATTGGTATGGTGTGGCTTGGATTGCAGCTTGTTGTTTTGTGAAGTAGAATTTCAATTCAATTTACATTATGTGTATTGCATTTCTGCTTTTACTGGATAGCATAGTTGAGAATGAGGAGATAGAGAATGGCCTGCGACACAAATCAAGAGCTGGGCACAAACTCTTTATACTGTGAGACCTCTCCACAGCCAAAAATGTCCCAATGAGGCGAACGTTTGAAATACAGTGATACACTAAATGTGTTGGGGCTTTTTTAATCACAAGACCGCCAGCTTTGTGAATAATGGTTGGCTTAGATGCGGCCCAGACAGGTTTGACTGGCATGTGAAGGCAAAGCTTTAGATTAGTTTAGATGTTTAGTTCCCCTGTGATTTCCTTCACCATTGTATTCTACTCGTTTCCATCCTGCTGGCCTTGCAGGCCCACAGCCTTCTCCATGCATATCAGCACCAATACAGCTGCTCGTGTTCCCCAAGGTTGGGCTCCAGCTCCTACTGTAGAAGGCCAAGCTGTTTTAATATGTCAGTTCACAAAGAAGGATCTGAGGCGGGATGTCTGCATCTGACTGCCTGAGTTTGTTGCTCTGCCTTTGCCAGTGTGTAGCTGAGTTTCTGAACACTGCATTCACATTAGCATCTCCAGCCTTGAGGTGGGCTCACACACCTACACACACACACACACCATTCAGTCCCCCCGCTCCAATCTGTCCCTCACAACAACCCAGGTGAGGAACCAGCTCAGGAGGACCAAGGCGGGAAAGGCTGCAGGTCCTGATGGTATCAGCTCCAGGCTCCTGAAGTCCTGTGTAGACCAGCTGTGTGGGATAGTTGGGCACATGTTCAACCTGAGCCTGGAGCTGGGGAGAGTGCCACAGCTGTGGAAAACCTCCTGCGTGGTACCTGTGCCCAAGACTCCGCACCCCAAGGACCTCAACAGCTACAGGCCGGTGGCATTAACATCCCACCTGATGAAGATCCTGGAGAGGCTGGTCCTGGTCCATCTCCGCCCCCTGGTGAGCCCATCAATGGACCCACTCCAGTTCGCCTACCAGCCTGGCATCGGGGTGGATGATGCCGTCATCTACCTCATGCACAGAGCTCTGTCCCACCTGGAGAAGCCGGGGAGCACTGTGAGGATCATGTTCTATGATTTCTCCAGTCTTTCAACACCATTCAGCCTGCGCTCCTGGGGGACAAGCTGGAGTGTACAGGGGTGGACCAGCACCTCACATCCTGGATCTTGGACTACCTCACCAACCGTCCACAGTA
>CABFOP010086733.1:0-11150 GCA_900683385.1 Anoplogaster cornuta | reverse complement strand
GAAAACCAGCGTCGAGTAATTAACACTGTTTAACACTGGACTATGGTTGACAGGACTTCTGTCGCTAAAAAACACGAACCAGGATACTACGAACAAGCAGAGTTCTGGACACCACATTTACAACACTCGGGCTTCACGTCGGTGAACTTCGGTGATATAATTCGTCATTCTTTGGTGCTGAAAACCGAGGAAAGGATTCAGGAAATTAACGAGCCTTAACGAGGAAGCCGCGTTCTTGCCGCGGTTCGCTGCGTTGTGGAGTTGTGTACTGAAACACCGTAACTGAACTATATTGGACAAGCGGACTTCTGGACACCATATTTACCACACAGCTTATTTACCACACACCATATTTACCACATTTCGGCACCGTGCGGCGCCACTCTTCTGTCGCAGTTAATAAGGTAAACAAAGAACTTTCAGAATTGCTCGTACTACCTTTAAAAATATGGTTTGGTGTATTGTTTGGATGAAGAGTGTCATGGGTTGAAAAGGTTATCTGCATCACTGCCTCTATATTTAGCCTCTCTTAGGCCAATTTAATAGGTAATCATATTATATCTATGAACTATTATCTAATGAGAATCACCCTTTTGCCCTACGTATCTGCTTTGCAAACATCAAAATTCATATTAACACACAGTTCAGTGAAGATTTGTCCACACTAATTTGCTTAGAGATTACCTTGGACCTTGAACTTGGACCACCAAAGGGGCCAGATCAAAGGTTCAGCCCTCAACAACAGCATTAATATTACTATTCTATTATGCTACTACTCTACTACGCTACTACTTTTGAAATCAAAAGGCTGAAAATTTGGTGGTTCAAGGGAGTCTTTTTAAGGTTTCATGGTATATCAATGAGTAACTTGAGTGTTGTATATTCATTTGGAACTTGGCTCATCTGACAGTACTTTCCACCTCTTCACTCCCCCTGCCTGGTTCCAATAAAGGCAGACACTACCACTCTAATCTGTGTAGTCTCTGCAGCCTATCACAAACCCAATTGAGGATATTGGCATTGGTGCTGCATCCATACTTGGCATGCAATACCTTTTGCCTGTTTGAAAGTCTTTATTCAGTCCCTTATTGGAGTAGTGCCAGCAAACTGCCTCCTCTTCTTCTACTCCTTCAATTTCTCATGATCCAAATATACGTAAAGTAATGGTCAATAGATCTGCAATTCTTTTAATTAAATTTGTCCTGCTCAGCGGCCAATTACGGGGATGTACAATTGCCGACATCACATCAGCGTTTGAAGCTAATGACAATTTTGGTCAAATATATCACCATTTTATGATGCCATGCCATGCGATACAATACGATACGATTTGATTTGGGGATTCTAAAATCTGATTTAAAATGCCAAAAACTATCGCTCTTACTACTACTACTTACCTCTCAATTCAATTATTTTAATGTGATTTAAAAGACGCTAACATAACCCCATGCATTTTCCACCCACATTTCCCAGTACATGTATACATTTACCCACATTTACCCACATTTACCATAACATATAGACTGAATGTGTGCTGTTAGGAAACACAAACTGTTTTGTTTGGTCCACATGAGAAAGAGTTTGGTGAACGAAGAGCCAAACAGTCCACATGAGTTTGAAATTATTCAGAACACAACAAAATGCAGAGATGTTTCCATTCTTTATGTGCGAGTATGTATCATAAGATTCATATTGATGCCAGTCTTGAAGAGAAAGAAAACAACTGGTCTGCTTATATTACTGTATGTGATTCAGTTATACCATTTATACTGAATCCCTCTGTATTTATCAGGAGGGAAGGTATTGTGGGCCAGCATCAAAGAGAACAAGAGGATATATTATTTATTTGTTTAGTCACTGTCAATATTTCACCAAAGGAATTACCTCAAAGTAGGAACAGTAGGAATGCGAAATATTCGATATACATTGAAAAAATACAAATTTTAGTTCAGAATGGAAGGCACATTCTGCACTGAACATTTTTTTCAGTGGCAAATGAAATCATGAACACATCCAGAAACATCCAATTTGAGGAAATAACCTTCGGTGCAGGCAGCAAGGAGAAAAGATGCTGAAAAATATGGGGCTTTCTCTCTACAAATAATAAATATCCTCCCGATTTGCATGCAATGCACATCTTCCCGGTGTAACAATGCCAGGTCTTTGTACATCAAAGGGAAAAGTCCTTGGAAAACAATACATGAGGATGGAGGTGTCGGTGGGCCTTGTTGGAGAGGCATGTCAGGTTGTTTTCTAAGTATAGAAAGCAAAAAGAGAAATGATTATGCAGTGAGCAGGGTAAATCTCTTCCAAGCAGAGAAGCAGAGAATGCTGCTGTCTGATGGGTAAATGGGTCAAAGTGATGGCATTTCAAAACAAAACAAAAACATTTTTGTATTCCCTCAGGTCTGAAATGATTATTGAGTAGGGTAAAATATTGACATTGAAATTCATGAGACTTAGGTTTCAAGGCCATGTAAACTAGTTTAAACCATGTTATCAGTTTAAGATGGCATGTTGCATGACGAGGCAGTAATGAAATGCATTAAATTACTTATATTACCATGTTTCAGTTGCAGGGTCAGTGGCACCTGTCTTTGGTGAATTGTACTCCCAAAATACTTGCACAATACGGAACACAATGTAGTGAAAAAGCACATTACAGAGAAAAAGGCAATGAATAAATCTTTTTCAAATTAGCTTACCTTGAATTACAATCAAGTGTGATAAACGATTTAATGGAAAGCCAGTTTCTGTGACAACAATGACAGTTTTGGAAACATACTGTCAACACACAACATTCTTTCACAAACCTCCCGCTGCTGCTTTTCTTTTAGGAGTTTGTGGACAAGTGCTCGTATGGGAAATGGAAAGCTGAAATTCCCCAAGTTCAATGTTATGGAAAGGAACCACAGCACCACCTAGCCTAGTGTTGCATGAATTAAACACTATCAGATTACAAGTGAAACTTTATACTAATTAAGTTCTTCAAGTTATTAAGTCATTCAAAGAACTAGCCATACGGCATTTTATTCTCCAGACCATTAGCTTCAAATAATCAGGGCTTCATACAACATTGTGCTATACTGTGGCATTCAAAATAAGCAAACAGTTATTTTACTGTACAGATACACATTCATCTAAACTACATATTGTATGAAGTACCAAGGGAAATATAACAAATAACCTGCAGCACACAGTATAGAAACATGATCTAAGGAACCAGTCTGCTGACTAAGGAAACCTCTAAGGCGGACAGTCTCTCATGGCTCACATAGGCACAATTGATCCAGTACAAGCACCTGGTTGGATACACCTGAGAAAATGCAACTTAAATTTGAAGCCTTTTTGGGCATATGATCATGCACCTCTTGCAAGCTAATATTGTTAACAGAAGCTCTGATATCGATGTGATTGTGTGCTGTGATTTATTTGGTATCTACATGCTTGTTTAACACAGTGCCAGGCTATCAAAGGAAAGCATAACATCATCTGACCATTAGCTTGGCATTGTGTGATGAAGGCCAACCACTGTGACTCAATTTCCACTTTTTACCCTCACAGCATGCTTAATTGGATGCAGTGCCTTCTCATGGCACTTGTGGTCTGAGAAAGCTGCACAGGAAATCTGAATAACTGTCACAATGGCATCACAGTAACATTTTAGTGGTCTGACTACCTATCAAAAAGGAAACCTGCTTATGGTCTCCAAGAGCGATGACCTCTTAGGTGTCAGTGGGTACAAAGACATGCCCTGTCCAAGTTGATTCATGTGCTGGCCACTGCGAGTCATAGCCAGTCCCCATCCAATTACTATTCCTTAATATATCAAGGGAATCGTGGGTACACTGAGGACAGTCACAAGTGACGTGAAGACACCTGTGGGTAATGGACAGTAGTGGCAGTTGGTTCGGATCACAGTACAGATGTAATGATTCAGTTGAAAAGGCAGTGGAGGGAGGCCAGGTCGTCTGATAACTAGGTCAAAAACTGATCCTTCCCCAGTTCCTGTGGCTACAACTTGGCTTCAATTATTTCTTCCTTTTAATAGAAAGGCAGCAAAGGAAATCTTTTAAATGTGTTCGTCAAATCAGGGCAATTTGAAACCTCGATATCAAAAGTCAATTCATATTCATAAGTAAAATCTGAATTGGAAATGATATCCTGGGTGTACTGGTTAGGGTAAACATGTCTGTAAATATGTAATTTTAGGTACAAATGTAAGGTACAACTAGGGAGGGGTGTTATGGGCAACCTCTTAGGATAGTAGCCCTATTTCTTGATAGCTGGGTTTGCATGAAGTTGCCAAGTGACTTCAGAAGTCCAAGGTCAATTAAGCATCATGGCCTACATTTTTTATATTCAGTCCTATTTTGACAACAGCTCAGGGTGAGGATGTCAATGTCACCTACAGACTACAGTAACTATACTATAAGAAGCAAAGGTCTCATCCTCTCTCCATGAAGCATCAGAATGAACTGCCTTTTACTTTTCTCAACTTGCTCTCCAAGTGACACACTCTCACTAAGATACCCTAGAAATGTAAAATATTTCCATAACTTGCTTGTTGAGGCAAAATATAAATGGTTCAAAACTAAACCAGGCCACAGATTATTCGAAGCCAGTGTTTACAATGTGCATAGACTACATATTTTTTGCTGCAGTATGAATGGTGTTCTCTGTATGAAACCTGTCACGTCTATGTCATTATGATAAGAACTGCATACCAGTGGAGTCCCACTATGGTCATTAATGTGTTCTGTTTCTCAGTGCTGGGCTATAGTGAGCTTCCAAACTCTACTGCTATGTAGTCTGGCGAACACAGGCAACTCTCCCACCCAAAGTCTGTCTCAAGTGATGGTGAACTATTGGCCAGTGGGGCAATGGATGTATCTGTAATACTTCATGAATTAATACCGAGGGGGCAGTTCCGGTCCAGAAAAATGAAGTAAACCAGGAAGTGCCTTAAACCTGCATTCTATGTAAAATCCATCAGGGGCGCTGTCCCTGTTTTCAAAAAGAAATCGTTTCAATGCAAGTCAAAGTCTTCTTCAATACAGAATGATGTTCATTTTGTAAATTATGGCCTCATTTATTTTACATTTGACGATAAAGGAGTGTATGCTTTGGGGGCGTTGATTGGTCAGATCCACCCCTCGCTCCCGCCCAGCTCCGCGCTCTCGTCCGAATAGCCAATAGCAGCCACGTCCGGTTTCAAATGAACAGAATGGCGACGACCAAATCGCTATTCTCCTGACTTCAAAACGGGTGAGCAGAACCCAATGGGTGACGTCACTGTAGTTACGTCCATATTATATACAGTCAATGATTAATACATGATTTCTTCAGCGCTTCACTCATTCCAAAATACCTCTCAGTAAAAATTAATACATACATTATATTGACACTGCCAACCGAAAAAATTGCATCCCATGATAACCACATAAACTTTGAGTGCACCGCAGAGGAAATGTGGCAAAGCAAGGGCACAATAGTGGCCAGGCAGGATAGAGCTGCCAGTGCAAATTCAACCCACAGTAGAAGCAGGATTGGCCTTACAGTGACTGTTGCCATGTTTCCTATGTTGCAATGAATTCCATTAAAGACAATATTTTTGGTGGATGGTGTACCTGATGTCAGCATAAAAAAGGAGTTTTTCATTGGTATTAAAGCTAGACACGGGCAGGTAGGTAACCAGCCATCATGACAAATGTTTTTCTTGATCATTGTGTCTCATTAAAGCCTAGTTAACAGCCTATAAAAATGAAATTCAAAAATACAGTTAGCAGCTATGTCTAATGGTAGGCTATATCTAGATAACAGTAGCTATCTACAGAAGGGAGCGAAGCAATATGCTCTTCTTCCTCCCACGTTCATAACAGGCCAGCAACAGTGCTGCCATACTGCCATAACTGCCCTATCTTGTTACCGTGATTAAAGGATTTTGTCTTTGTTTTATTGCTTCTTCCTGCATATAGACAATATCACCTTGCTGTGTACTCCCTCTGCCTGCAGTGCGTCTTACAAGATGAGAGTCTTTGTAAAGGAAACTAGCACATTTTCCCTGTGTGCATCATAAAGTTCAGATCCAAATGTTGAGGTAGATAGAGTCAGGAAGGAAGGAAGTATGAAGCCAGAAAGCCACTAGACAGACACATTATACAGTAGGCTGACATTTTTCTTTTTCTTTTCTTTTTGTCTTCTTCTATTACCTCATTTTTCTGACTTCACCAACTTTCCCAACATGGACAGAGACTTCCATGTCACTGCAGGGCTTAGTAACGAATGTCTAGTGCTTCCATAGTGACTTGTGTTCTACCTACTTAAAGGACTTCACATATGTCACATATAGTCAATTTATGGTTACATGGGTCAAGTATCCTACTGTAGATCCCCTATCCTACTGTGGACCTTTCCCATAATCAAACTTAGCCAGCCCAATTTATCTTACAGCTATAGTATTACTAAAGACTAGCTTTAGTCTTAAATCTGGCTTCAAACACAGATTTGCTTGTAAGAGTTGAACAACTCTAATGGAATGGAATGTTTCTGTTTTGCTGCTTGTGAATTTGAGAGTAGTTGACTTGTGTTTGTAACAGCACGCTGTCTACATGAAAATGTTTTCTATATAAAAGTTGAATGGATTGAGAAAACCCTGGTGTGTCATGGCAGTCTCCTCCTGCTACACAGTTATGCTGGTTGCCATATAATGTTGTCATGGAAACTGGATATTGAACTTGAATAGATAGTATGAGCTTCCCCTGGTGAAAATATACTGATATGCAAAAATGTCCAATCTGAAATAGTATTAGTATCAATAGTGTTTCTCGGAAATTAGGAAATGCAAATGGATGCCTGACAGATTTTAGGACTGATTGAACTTGCAGAACCATGCAGAAGCCAGCTATATCTGCATACTGTACATGATGATAAAAATACTTGTGCAGTTAGTAGGACCATGTAACATTTGCACTCTATTCCCAGTGCTCACTAGCAATTTTTACTCACTCTAAGTAGATTGACCTCTGAGCATTGGTTTTATTGTTACTTTCTCAAGCTACGTGACAGAGCTGTGGTATGTTGGGAAGCTGGCCCTCTGTGTTTCACACAGGCAGCTCATATTTATCATGCCATTTCTATTGTCAAATAATTTGATGAAACTCTACCCAGCTACTCTACCCTAGTGGTGTAATGCCTGTTTGAAAGTATGAGACTATATAGGCTAGCCCTCACACCATACACACATGCACACAGACTGTGCTGTATTATAAAAGCTATAACATACACTTTTGAGGTTGTGCTACATTGTCACTATGTTATTGCTTCAATAAAATGCTTCATCAACTAAATGGAGGAAGTAAGACTTGAATGACTGTCCGCTTTTTTTAACTTCAAATAATATACTAGTAGTAGACTCATATTTAGATACAATCATATATCTCATATCAAATGTTTTAACATCATACAGCAGCCCATTTAGAAAGGGCTGTCTGTCCACATTGTTTGTTTGTTTGTTGTTTATTTGTTAATTGTGGTTTGACGCTCTAAATTGCTTTTTGACCTAAAGCAGACCAATGTGCACCAGACCAGTAAAATGTGTTATTAGAGCAGACTTTCAAGCCTGTTAGGTTGCACCATGCTTTGTGTTGTTCAAAAGGACATTATGATTTGATCTAAAAGTAAGATTACAATGAGGACGTTACAAAAAAGCAAGAACTTAATTAGACATTTTACCCGAAAAAACATCTAAAAACTAATTTGCTCCCTCGTTAGCTGTAACTGATTGCCCCAGAGATATTTTCACTATAATTTTCATTTCATATAAGATAAGATAAGATAAGATAAGATAAAACTTTATTAATCCCCGGGCGGGGGAAATTTGGGCGTTACAGCAGCAGGAAACAGGAAAGTACAGTATTCACACAGTATTCACACATCACAATATTCTATTCTAGTAACCATAGATATATTGTACAAAATATATAAATGCAATGAGCACACCAATGTATAGTGCAAGGTGCAATATAAAGGCTAAATTAATTTACGGTAACCCACAAACAACACTGTTTAAGGTTCAGGGATAAGTGTGTGATGATGCACATCATATTTCAGGTTGCTTTTTTCTTGAAGTACCCTTTTAATCTTAAACTCACTATAATATTATGACTTAATCCAAACATGGAAACTATTTCATATGCTATGATTTTGGTGCTTAACACACTTGCCTCAAACTTATTCTTCAGAGACCTGGAATCACACTAATATGTGACACAGCAGGTATTTGATGGCACTGTAAAAACAGAATAGGCTATCATTGCTTAAGGCAAGGTGACAGGGATAATAATCTGACATCCTTTATGTTTAATATTTAAATCCCAGAGGTAAAGAAAGAAGGTTGGCGGTGTCCTTGTTTCAAACGCCCTTCCTACTCAATCAACCCAGTCAAGAGCAATCAGTCAATAGTAGAGATCAATCAACAATCGCATCTAAAAAACATTTGGAAATAGAAAAATTCGAAGTTATAATGTTATGAGTAATTTTGATAAGAAATAGTCTGTGATAATGACCCAAATAGTTTTTGTCTGTACTGATATATACACATTTTGTCCTATTTACCAACCTCCATTGATGCCATAGGCAACATTGTCCATCTCCATGACCTACATACACATATGTATTATCACCTTTGAGAATATAATTCATTCATGCTTTGCTGTATGACTGTTTGATAAACAATATAAATTAGGATTTCCTTAACAGGTGGATGAACACAGCATGTTTCTTTTGTGTACAGCAGTAAATCGTTTTGTACATATTTTCTTCTTTTCAAACTGATGGTAATGTATGGTTTGATATTCTGTAGCAGGGCATTTGGGGAATTTGCTGGATAATATATGTATTTGTATTAAATAAGCATGCTTTACATATGACAGAGATTACCCTAGAGCTCTACAGTATGCAGTATGCAGTTAAGAAGGGTGGAAAAGGTCACATAGCTCAGGGGCAGAGTAAGTGCTGTACCTGTAAATGTTGATTAATCCTTACAACTCTCAACAAATTTATGAAGTATAATATTTTAAGTTTATTACCTTAATGATTTTGTCCAGTATTTATGCTTCTAGCCAATTTTAAGAAAGATGACATTTGTCTTCTGAACCAGTAATTGATTTATGCAATGTTGTTCCATGACATTTTGGTAATCTCTGTCTATATTGAAATATCTTTGGCATGTGAGTTTTTTAAATGTCGCTTGGTTTTTACTTGTGCTTGTAGAACTGAATGTTGACCATATTTTCTATCAATCATTATATCATGCATGCTATTAACAAACTCCATATAATGTAGACCACATTTTGTAGCATCACTCAGTACAGTCTGTTCAGTGAGCATACAGTACTGTATGTGCCTGTGCTCATAATTCAGCAAGCAAGATCTTGTGCAACAATCTAATTATATCTATATTCAAGAGGGATCTGAGTATTTCTCAGTGGGCTTCATGCAGCTGACTGTGTGTGCATAACTGTAGGCTTGATTAACAAATTGTTGTGTCAGCACATAGTAAAGTGCTTCAAGGCCACAGATTTTCTAACCTAAGGCAAGGTACTAAAAAGTACTAGAGATTAATGCTGATCAATTATCATTGACTTAATTCGATTTTTTCATAAAATTGTATGTAATTCTTTTACAGTACTTGGCAACCAAGAGTTTAGTCAGAGCAAATGCATTTGGCGGTAATCCTTCAATCTTAACCCTGTCTATTAAGAAGACAAATTCTGAGTTATATGACAAGTAAAACATTGCCATCGTTGAAGTATTATTAATCTTAGTGTCACTAGAGCTTCCTTGAGCTTCCTTGAGTTTCGTTGAAGTTACAGTCCACTTTGAAATAATGAAAACAGTCCTGTATGGATCAAATACTATGTGAAGCTGATATCTGAATTATGTTTAAACACTTAATGACAAAACAAAATCTCATTCAGTCACTGAACATTGAAATTTCAGTTGAGAGTGATGACAATAACCTGCATAGACCTCCATGCAGGTTTTTTCATACCCTGAAGTAGGGGGCTGCATGATTAACCATTTATTTCCCTGTAAAGATTATGGTTTAGTTGGTTGAAGAGCACCCTGAAAGTAAGATTTAATGACAAGGTAATAATACACAGTGGCTCCTGCAGTTAAAAAAGCCTATATTGCAAATCTTTAATAATTTCAAAAGCATTACATTGTATATTCATTTTCAGGTTTAGTACTGTAAAGTCACCCAATGTAGAGAGAAAACATTTGTTTCACATAAAAACTCAACAGAAATACTATCAACAGTATACTTGGCACAGTAAGATAGGGAATGATGGGAACAGTTTGCAGAGGCATATAGATAAATGTTTGTTTGACTCTGTTATATATTTTCATAGAAACCATTGAAGGTCAATATTTCTATATCTAATGAAGATTTCTAAAGCTACAGGAAATATGACCAATGCTACAAGCAAAAGGGCAAGTCATTAATCTATAGTGGGGGAGCAAACCAGATTTGAGAACTTAAAAGTCTTTCACAGGAATAGGCACAGAGAATAGAACATGTCATATCTGTAGGTCAGGTAGGTGCTTCATAAAAGTGTATTTTGATTATAATGGTCAGGTAAATTGATGCTGGAATTACTTGAAACTCTCTATTGACAAGACTATTATTTATAGGGCCTGTACAAGGAGGCAAAATGAGTGTTGCAGTAAAAATCATTAATTTTGGAAAGCTTCCACATTCCTGACTGAATGAATGAATGAGGAATGAATTTCAGGACTGAAATGGGTAAGTCCAAAGCCCCCGAAAAAAGTATAGTTTGTATTTCTGAACATACATATAGAACTGTGACCCAAAGAAGAGTTTGTCCCACCCCCTCATATACAGTGTCATACTGAATGATAGTGCCATTATGAATTAATCAGAAAATATGAAAATGGTCACTCTGTGAATACCTAAGAAGGTATTCTAGAGACGAGGGTGCATTTCAATTTCTGGTCGAGTCCCTGACATGAATATGTCCAACTGTACAGTAAGTGGGATCTGGGCTGTTGCCAAAAAAAACATCATACATGAGCTGCCAAAACAGTGCCTGGAAAAATAAAGGGGTGTGTGTGTGTGTGTGTGT
>CABFOP010086732.1:0-12045 GCA_900683385.1 Anoplogaster cornuta | reverse complement strand
TCCGGTTTCAAATGAACAAAATGGCGACGGCCAAATCGCTATTCTCCTGACTTCAAAACGGGTGAGCAGAACGCAATGGGTGACGTCACTGTAGTTACGTCCATATTATATACAGTCTATGGGTACGATGCTACAACCATTGCACCCACTAAACAACAGGCCTGTGGACTGCACCATCAAGAACCCAGTGATTCTGGTCAATGCAGTGTTGGTTACATGCCAGTTTTGGAAGAGGAGTTACTTCTGTCCATATCTGATTGCTGCTGCACCTTGCCAGACATGTACTGTAGTTCCTGTCTGAACATCAGGTTCACAAGATTGAAGATGGCTAAGATAGTCATTAGTCATAGGAGAAACGTTTCTCTTTGTCTCTCTTCTCTTCATATTGTGACACAAAAAAACCTATTAAACCCCCGTTTTTCAATTCATGTTTTTACTTGTCTGTGCTGAATATGTTTCATGACCCCCATAAATCCATTCAAAACACACTGTATACTTTCAAAAATGCACGAATGTCACCCTAATATTAAGGATGCTTTTCTTATTTTGTGAAAAGTTGCCTTTATGGAGACAGAGGAGTCTGTATCTCAGCTGCATTATATTTTGTGCTTAAAGTCTGTACTTTAACAGTAATATACCTGTAGTAGTTTTGCAGCATCTTCTGTTACAATATGTCTGTCAAACTGTAGTTTATAGTTCTCATGTGTTACTGAACTGCATTCTATAAAAATGTTGCATAAAAAATACATTTTAGTATATAGTGCTACTATATTCATATTAAATCTCTTGACTTCTAAACCTTTAGTTAGACCAAATCTATGCATGTCTGTGTAGTTGGCTTGGTAGTCTATATTAGGAGCAGAATGTCTCTGAAAGCACTGTAGCCAAATTCTATAAAAAAAAGACATGACACTCTGTAATAATATCCGTTGCCCTTTAAGTTTTTCTCTTGAACCTTCACCATTCAATTACGGTGTGGAGTTAATTAAGCTATACCAAGAATAATAAAGAAGATAGATGACACCCGGTCATACATGTGTGCCCTGACAACAACCGAAGGCTGGTAAGGTCAGAGCCCAACAATTGATGGAACTGTCATCGTATCACAGTGGAAATCCAACAATGCAATCGGATTGTCCACACTGAGGATTGACTTGCCACTGGTCCAGGGGACAAAACAAATGGCCTGAGACATATTGGTGACCTTGTCCCCAAACGCAATACCTCAGAATCTAATCTGAGCAAGCTATCACTCACTCGCTGTTAATGTCATCATTTATGCTTGTCCGATAACTGGCACATAGGCACTTATTGACTTTCTCTATGAAGTCCAGAGGTTGTCAGTTACACCTATGGAAATCTGTCAACCAATCTATCCTCATGGGAAAAATCATTACAAAGTTTTCTGCATCTTCAAAACTGATGGTGTACAATATGCATTTTGGTTTGCTTGATAGTTGTTTTTTTAAATATTTGTATTTCTTCTTTGTTGTACTTTGGTAGTAGAAGCCATCACTAGTATATATTTTGACTGCCACCCACCATAAGGAAACCTTATTTGGAGTTTTACTTCAGATTTCTGTGGAGCTGTGCAGAGTTCTTGTAGTTTTATGTTTGATTTGCAACAATGACTTAGACGTGCACCCTGCCGGAGCATAAACTCAAGTCAGCTCATGGGGAGCAACAGCTCCCCAGAGAGACGTTTCCATGTTGATCATGTTATCAAGCAGGGCCCATGATGATATCCTGGGGTGCCACTGGCATATCTTTTATGCTGCATCCCTTTTCCAATGGAAGCTCTGAAACTGCTACTGTTTGTTCAGAGACAACAAAACATAGCTGAGACTCACATGCAAAGGTTAGACTGGCCTCTCGGCTGACAATGGTCCCGAATGAGTTGGAGGCGAGGCACTGATACGTTCCAGCATCCTGGTCTTTGTTCAGATGGCTGATTCTGAGGTTGCCTCCAGATAAGCTGTAGTGGGAGCCAGATTTCGGACTGATCACTGTGCCATTCAGTTTCCACCTACAAATAAACAGACAAAAATTATCATGTAAGTCAAGAATTATTTTCTTCAAAAAAATGGATCCGATGTGGGGCAATGAGAGCATACCAGGCTAGAACAAGGAGAATGTGACTGCTACCTCGGCTACTTCTACCTTTGTTTTTCAACAGCAAAGAAATAAAAGGTGGAGAGGGCCCTGAAATCATGGCCCCCAGTTTAGCGATAATCTAAGCAGCAGTGAACCACTCTGGTGCCGGGACTACTCCCCGAAAATAGATAGCATTGCTGGCCATCCATCTTGCCAGACCCCAGTCAAACTGCATAAAAATTTAGCTTAATCATTATGGTGCTACAATTAAAACAAATGCCTGAAACCTTTCTTCACACTTGTGCATTCTAGGCTATAGTCCACGTGATTATCATTGGTGTTAGAGGTGAACGAAGGGTATAATTGACTTAAAATGGCAACAGATTCCCCAAACAAACTCTGGGAGGACAATCAGTGATTCAGGTTTCAGGTTTAAAGCCATAAGTTAGCTGAATCAGCTGGACTGTATTATAAACCCCATAATGCTTTTGGGCCGGGGGTTGCACCACTCACAATGCGTCTCCACAGACTTTTTCTTTTAATAGACACAGTGTGTAGACACAATGGTCCTTTAAGACCCTTCTCTAGTTCAGTCACAAGTAAGCGCATACTCTCAAGAGCCTTATTACTACACACAATAGAGAAGAGCTTAGGGGGGCAGTCTCACTGGACTACAGCGGTGATTCATTTGCAGCTGAAGTGGAACAAACAAAAATCAACATCAATATTTTACAGCTGAGTACCACCTAAGACTTGAACTAAAAGACGGAGTGGACCGAACCGCAGCATCAGGCTCGGATAATGGCTGCGTTTGGTTGAAGCATTTGTTTCTGATCATCAAATGTGAAGGCAGCCCATTCACAGATGTAATTGCTCAGAGAGATTGAGCTGTGTATCCATATTGAAAGGGTTTAATTGGGTGACAGCTTGAATACCTAATGCTGTAAAATATTTATTTGACAGTCGCTCATTTTATGCTTTATCTCTGATTTTCTAAAACAGAAATGTTTGCTGTATCAGAGTGAGTTATCACGTTCAAAAGGATAAAGAATTGACCCAGTTGGATGTCATTGTGAATCTCCAAATAACCATACAGTGTGTTTGTGTTTGTGGTAGTGGTGGTGGTAGTTAAAGATACTGTATTGGTAGTTAAAGATAATTTCCAACCCAAGAAGTGCCACTGTGCTTTTGTGACAAATTGAACGGCCTATGGCAGCTCTTGTCACTTTAAGCCAAATGTACAACAACTTTAAATATGCTAAGTGTCAGATATTCGCATTTCTGTGAAATTGCAGCAGGATCAAATGTTGGAAAAGTGGGTCAGCATAAGAAGAATTTAAAAATGCGGCATCAGACCAACACTCATGTCACCACACATGGGTAGTATGGAGCAGCAGATTACATCAAATACTCTACATGTAAACTAGATTATTTAATAATTCTATTTACAAAGATTTATGCTAGCAAGCAGACCACAACAGCAGTTCCATTTGTTAGGCAATCATGTTACAATAGGCTGTGTACACAGTGGCATAATACCAGGCCATCTGGCTTACGAGGCTGAGTATTAGGCAGTCTGGTCCTTTTCTTAAAGGGGCATTTTACCCACAAAATGACTATTTTTCTATCAAGTACTCACCTATTGATGCCTTGAATCCACAGAATTTTCAGATTTCTTGCATGCTTTCACGGTCATTTTGTGGGTAAAATACCTCTTTAGGCCTGGTGCTTTAATTTGTTAAAAAAAAAAATTTTTTTTTATTTTTTAGTAAAACCAAACCTTGAATAATACAGTTTAACTAGAGTTCAACAAAAAGTTAAGATATGTTAAACAATGCAAATGTCACATTTTATATTCCATTGCTATTTTTGAATTGAACTTTTTTTCATCAGTTTAATTTGAAATGCAATCAAATGGTTATATTTACACGTGCATTTTTAAAATACAAAATGTTCTTTTTGTCTCTTTGTGCCGTGTTTGGTGCACACAGCTCTAAATAAATATCTTAGTGCTTAAACGTTGCAGGTCAACCTGTCACAGTACACAGTCGTATGATGTGCAATTAATTAACTTTGAACATGATTTAGCTGTTGTCTGCTCAGTCCAAGACATCTTTAGAAGGCAGCAGCAGCTCTGACAGGACCGCACAGCGACCTTGACAGGAAACAGCTGATTAGGTCATCCTCTAAGCTGGCTCAATCCCAAGTATTAAATGTACCAATCCTTCCAAATCTCGCCCAGCAATTTCTGTGAGCAAAGATGATTGATTTGAACCTCTACTTGCCAGAGACACTGCAACACATCAACCTTTCGATAGACTAATGGGCCATGCAAGGAAGAAATAGATGCAAATACAGTCGTTCTTTGCAATCTACAGCAGACTAATAGAGAGCTTAACATACATTCCCACATACATTTCTAGAGAAAAAAACGGAATCCGTGTAATATATGCCCGCAATCCTGATCAGCTTAGTCTTAATGAGTCTTTTCTAAAGCTAAACAACAGAGCCAGGACTCTCTTGATGCTGCCATCAAGGGACAAATCCTGCAGCTGGGTGAATGGAAGATCGCATTTGAGGACACAATGACAATACCCGGCATGACATTACAGGGATATGGGCACTTTCTCTGGTTCACAATTGTTATCACTGCAATGAAATGAAGCTCATTTGGATGTAAAAGCCCAAAGAAACATTGTGATTCCCCAAAATCAGACTGTAATTCACTGTCAATGGGGCGGCTTCAGGTTTAGTCACAGATTAGAAACTTGCTGGCTTCTAGCTTTGGAACAGAAATCTTCATGCTCTTATGGAGTATATGGATTAAACTGTCTAAGCTCAAAAGAATATGTGAACTCTGTTTTAGGGTTTATCTTTTTAGGTTTAACAGGTCAATTTGAAACATGGAAGAAAGCTGCAAATACATTTGTACTGTCATTATATTGGTGCATCACTACTACACTTATCATGAATCACACTTATTAATCGCTTCTACAGACAAGCTTTATAGATTTTTTGAAAACTCTATTCCTCATTGTAGTTTTGATTCCTATTATTTATGTTAAGTAGATTGTTAAAGCTGCACTGGGCAAGATTTTTGTGTGAAAAATAAATCTGTCTTATCAGCCTAAATCACAAAGAAGAACAGGAAGTAATCAAAACTTCCTCCGTCCAGAGAAAGCTGGACTCACCAACTTTAGAGATTTTGTCTCTCTCATCCCTTTGGTATCCTTTGGAATAAAATGATTACAGACCCGCCGAGTTAGTAAACATGCTGTGTGCAGTTTATCAACATCACATTACAGGACTTCTGGGTATTGAAGTTCATGTCACCTCTCACCGCCATTTGATTTTCCAAATTTCCCTGTGCAGCTTTGAATAGACGTTCATTCTTGAAGCTATCGTTTAAGGTATCGAAATCCTGATTCTCCCCTATTGGATTAATAAAGTGCCATCGAAGACAGGAATGGAGACATTTACTAATTACAAGTCGTCTAACCTAGATGGATTGACACCTTGAGACCAGCAGTGGTAGAAGAAGAAGCAGAGTGGAGGGGGAGGAATGGTGTATAGAAGAGCACAGATGAAGCACTCCAGTCATATACTCACCAGTAGACA
This sequence comes from Anoplogaster cornuta, assembly GCA_900683385.1. Classification (NCBI taxonomy): domain Eukaryota; kingdom Metazoa; phylum Chordata; class Actinopteri; order Trachichthyiformes; family Anoplogasteridae; genus Anoplogaster; species Anoplogaster cornuta. The sequence goes on along the minus strand of CABFOP010086732.1, from coordinate 6,333 downwards.
GGAGGTGGGCTTCCCTGGGCTTCACAGCTGAACACCACCTCTCTGTTTTTCTCCAGAGAGTCGACAGGAAACACAATGCTGCCGGGCTGCTTGGTGAAGACAGGACTCTGCAGTACGCTGCTCCCTGTAGGACGAGAAGGAAAGACAACACAGCCCTCTTTAAAATTAGACATCAACCTGCTTGCAAAACAGGCAATTAGTCAGTGGCAGAAACAGGTCGACGCCGGTAAAGCATTAGAGGGGCAAAACCACAAGCAGACAAAACATATCAATAAGTTCTGGCTGCCATGGTACCACGGCACAAGGAAGAGTGATTCAAAGTGAGACGTGTCTACAACAGCTATTTAGGTGGTAATAGGATATAACTCCTGATTTATACTGAACAATTGTCATTTGGCTTTTGTCAAATTGCATGTTTTTTTTGTTGCTGAGTGTGTTGTGTGAGTATTTGCGTCCGTGCAGATGTTTAAGCAGGTAGATTTGTGTGGTTAACCTTCCTCAATTGTGAAAGACATAATGACACAGTGTCATTAAACATGAGCATGACTTAAGTGGCAGGAAGGCTAAGAAATGATGGATAAATAACAGCTTCAATCACCCTCTTATCATTGGTCTGTGGCATGATTAGGTGTCCCCCCCCCCTTCTATTTTATATTTATATTCTTTATTGTAAATAGTGTTACTTAATTTACTGTAAATATTGTTGCTTTTTATTGTAAATACTGTTGGTGTGTTGTTCATTTCACTGTACATCCTGTATGTGTATGTGACAAATAAAGTTCTTGAATCTTGAATCTAGTATCAACATCATGCTTCTAACACACATATTGTTTTTCATTCATTTTTCATTCCCTATGACAGGTAATGTTAGAGGTTTAACTGCTTTGGAACTCCTATGGAGGTGCTTTGAATTAACAAAAATGTTTTCTTCCAAAATGTTGTAAATCATATTTGGGATGGCAGATTTTCCTAGTGGTTAGTGAGCTCGCCCCACTAACCACCAGGGAACTTAACCCCTACTGGCTCCATGGGCACTGCAGAGAATTTCCCCATTATTAGTAAGGTATATCAAAATTAAAAATTTAAAAAATCATTTGAAGGCTTACAAATTAGATTGCAGAATTGGTTTGGAATTGGTTTTGCGGTATGGGGGTGTGGATGCCTTCACATTCGTCATTCAGCGTTTATAATCGGATATGAGCAGCCAGTGGAGGGTATGTAGGAAAGGGGTGACATGGGAGGTTCCAGGTGCCAGCTAAGAGGGAGCTGTAATAGTCCAGACGGAAGATGACTAGAGCTTGAACAAGGAGATGAGAAGAGTCCCTGGGGCTGGATTTGACAGATGTTGTAGAGTGTTATCCATTATTGTTATCCATTTAGGAAAACAAATTGTGCCCTAATATTCGGTGCCTTATATTTTAAATAATTACATCTTTTAAATGTCACAATTTTGCAACAAAAGGTACCTGCTGAATATATATGGTTAAGCTTTCATACTGACAATTATTTGTCGAGGTTCATTTTTTAATTGTGGGTGGGTATCTAATTTTAGAACAAAGTGCTTTATAATTTTGTCGCAAATCTGTCTAAAAAAAGAGTAAAGTTTTACTGATGCCCAGCAGTGGTGCATATTGGCTCTACAATGGAGATTCCAACCATTTATTTTGGCTTCAAATTAGAAAAACCTTTCGAACAACAGGAAGCATCAGCATTGTGTTCTGCAAGACGTGACAACGCTGTACAGGGTGACATGAACAGGGTAATGCATAATTCAAAGAATTGTTCAATAGGCAATCTAGTTCATGAAAACACCTCCCTGCATACCTCACCTTTTTACAGCAATAGAATATGCTTCCAATCCCCTAGAAGCATTCAAACCCCATGCAAATTTTGGTCAGGGTAAGCTACTCTGTTTTTATGCAAAACTGTTCCTAAAATGAACAATGCTTTTTAAGGTGTTGCCTCTGTGGAACAGATGCAAACTGCCTAACACTCTGGAGAGCGATTGCATTATAACAACAAAAAAAAACACCCTGCAAACCCCATGTTGTGAAATCACAAATTGTACATAGTTTCGGCTATAGATGCTGAACAACCGCTGCTATATGGTTGACTGAAACCACATTTCACACATTTCAACACAGTATGAATACATTTTGTAATTTTAAATCGATTTTCCTTAAATTTCAATAACAGTATTATGTCTGTAGGGTGGCCAGAATCTTGCACCGTCCTGCTCAGAACTGCCTTTTAATAATTTTATCCACATCCACCCTCAAAAACAGTGGATTTTTTTTGGTTCTCATTATTGCTGGCATGAGCTACAGTAGTTCTTCTCTGATCATACAGTGGTAATTATTCAGTCTGCTCAAAGTGGTCACAACAACTATTATCTGGTTGTAACCTAAATACTTAGGTGAAAATAAATTAACTGTCTGTTGCCAACAGGCAAGACTGCACCATTTATACTAAAAGATAATATTGTACCACAATGGCTTGCACAATAGAATTCAAAAGCCGTTTTTCAACTGCAATGCTACCATGAAAGGCTTTCCAGGAGTACAGTGCTTCGAGTGTCTAATGCCTTGGTTCGCATCCACGATCACCTTACAAATAGCCTCAAATGGCTCCGCTGATGAGAAAATCAGTTGTTTTTTACCTTGCATTTAGTTCATGTGTTTAGTTATTTTTCTGAAAAACCATAAACTAAACTTGTGTTATCTGAACTTGTCATTATTTAATCCCATCCATCCACTAAACCACACGCCAAACCAGAAGTCCAAAGTCCAAAAGTCACTAAACCTGGACTTCCACCCAGGCAAACTGCAGGCAGCTCATTATGACTATAGTGGCTCCATTTGTCTACATCTGTCAGAATGAAAAACAGAGCTTTGCATTGCATTTTTATGAATTTATAAATTTTAAAACTGTGGATTTTATTTTCCATTATGTTGATATTTATTATCTTAATATCTTCATAAATCACAGATTGTCAGAATTATTGCTTGTAGGACTCTATAGGAAACATCTGTGAAATCATCATCTTGGATTTGGTCACCTCATTTATCAGGTTCGTAATATGCAAAATCCAATATATCATAAGCTAAGTAAGCATTAATAAGTATAGTATATCCTTGCAGACACAAGCAGTACTTCAATTACTAGACATGCTGTATTCATCTTATTCCAGGCTTGACATGGGCATTATACTATACTCACTTTTGCATGCAATTCTTCATGGCATAACAAGAGTAAGGCTGTTGACTGCGAACACACATGGATGTACCTAAACCAAGTTTTGTTTCAGATATAAGTGAGGACAAGTCACTTGAAACTTTCTTTAAAAAAAGTTCCAACAAGGGGTCATAAGCGCTCCACATGCATCTGTACAGCAAACCGTTGTGTACTGGCGTCACACTAACCACAAAGAAGTAGGTCACCGTTAAGATCATAACCCCCTGTTCAGTTATCTTTACCTGCGCTCCCAGTAGGCCTCACCTACCTGCGACACGCTGTTTCTCTCCGCAGCGCTACAGCCTGATTCAAATGCTTGAGATGCTGTGGGAGAAACGTGTCACCTCAAAGCACAAGGATGCTGCCACGGGGAAAGAACCCCGGCGCTCGGAAAATTGGCTGTTGCCTACGTTATTGTGACATTCAAAGGTTTCTAAATCTTAAGCGGGATGCAAAATATGTGTAGACGTTAGAAAGTGCTTTGATGTTTACAGTCTTCACTTTTCCCTGTGAAAGCCTTAAGGATTCATTTCGTGTTGAATATATTATAGTTGCATTCTTTATTTTATTTTGGACCTTTAAATCTGTATTTATCTATTTAGATCCCCATTATCTGTGGCGCAGACTAGTGCTGCTCTTCATACAAAATCATAATAGGCCCGTTTAAACTTATATTTAGACTATATACCCTTTTACTTACACATTCTCAAACTTTCTTAAATAAATCAGGATCAGACCCAGTCTCATGTAGTCTCTTCCAGGGACCGCAGGCTCAAGGGATAATTGTGCCTCTTTGGGTTAAGTTTGACAAATAGTTTGAGAAACCAGACTCTCTATCATAGGAGTATGAGTATCTGCAGCTGGCATAGATATCACTTTGAAATCTTGTGTTTATGTGTGTGCATGGGTCTGTCTGTTACCATTAGATGGAAGTCAATTTGACATGGGATCACCTATGAATTTACATGAATTCGAATGCCCAGTCTGTATCCAAACAGTTCAACAAGCATTTATCTTTTCTGGCATTTTAGGCCTTTATTGACAGAGAAAATGAGAGAGAGACAGGAAGGTACAGTATGGGAGCGAGAGAGGGGGGAGGACATGTTGCAAATGACCGCGGGATGGATTTAAAACCGGGTCGCTGCGGGAAGGACTGAGCCTCGTAGTACGTGCTTTACTCGGTGAACCACCGGGGTGCCACAACAGGATTTTTGTTAGTTTTATCTCATTTGGTCGAACCTGGTTCAACTCCAACATGCAACTGGCAGCATTTTGACTGGTTGACTTTTCCATAGCAGAATAGCAACAACTGTTAAGTAGCCTACAGTAAGTAATACTGTAGGCTGTAGTAACTGTAGTAATACTATGACTTGACTACTGCAAATGTTGAAATTAAATGGTACGATTAGGATGTGCATGTTTCCACGTTGACCAATTATGAACATGTTATAAACAGAAATTATTCACAAATCAATGTCACCTCCTTTCAACGGATATGTAGACTTTACAAATGAGTAGCTTAAGGCCCTACTGTAGGATTGTGTTGCATGGGCACAATGTCCAAATTCTTTGTTTCTCAGTTGCAAAACAATTCGTGGAACTAATATGGCCCTGCAAAAAAGCACTAAGCACCCAAAGAGCCCCAACCCATCCCTAGCTGCTAGCGCCTTCTGTGCACTGGGTCTTTGAGACTAATGCACTAGTCTGGCAGGTTTCAATGTCATCCAACAATGCCACAATCAAACAGCTATTCAGATGGTATCAACTTTGAGCTTCTGAGAGCTGTGGAAGGGAGATATTTTTTGGATGGAAAATGCTCTCCCTTGAGCTGGCCATAGAGTAGAAGATTGTTACCCTGAAAATGGTCCTGATTTCCAAGGTAGTCTTCATGTTGTCAATCTGACCTGGTGACCAACTGATGGCCCTCACAATAGCAAACATAGCCTACAGTGATAAGGTGCAGATTGCTGCGAAAGTGGAAAGATTTCAGGAGATCCATGTTCGAGTGAAAATTGGAAATTCCAGGTCCAACGTTAGTGTTTGTGTTGCCCACCACCAGTGTCATTCTGCCAATGTTATTTGACATGGTGTAAATTTATTGTGCATGGTTAGTGGCAGCTTGGTACCCTACTTTGGTTTGGTGCATTGTGTGGTGTTGTTCTTTTTATTGAGACGGTAGGAAGAAATCCTAATTACAATATGTCTGAACAGTGCAATTGGGCTGATGTTTTTTCCCCCCACTCAGACAGACAGTGCTCACTGGGGTGACTGAATTCCCCGGTGAAGTGACAGACGAGTACACAAGTCTTAGCATGTATGATGTAACAGCAGCACAGCATAGAGGCCAGCGGCAATGGAACAACAACAACAAACAAGCTGTTCACCTTCACTACCAACTCAATTCAAATGTCCACCAGGCATTGACTATGTTCATGGAATAAATGTTTTCAATTCTGTAGTAGTATTACTATCTATGCGTTCAACGTAACATCAGCCAGTGGCACATCAGGCACGCAATAGTCACACACATGGATTCAGAGATATTGCCCTTCTGCTCCAATGGTATCCTAAAATTTAAACATTGACATGATTGTAATGAAGTGAAATTTTAATTAAATTTCACATCTTTGGCATTATGATTAACATGAAGCCACCGCTCTGGTGGAACAGGTGTGTGCTCCCTTTGGGATGCAGGAACTGTAAACCCTTGCAGCTCAGCCTATCCTGTCCTCCGCTGCCAGGAACTGTCTGATCAATGTTCTTTTCCAGCCACTCAATTAGCATCACCGTCTCGTTAAAAACCCTACAAGCTGTCGGAAACCGAAAGAATGGTGTGGGATGCACAGCCTCAATTACTCTGTATCCTCAGAGTGGCAGTCACATAAATCATTCATTTCTTAGGGTTGTTTGAGAGAGAGGCAGCATCACAAAATTTGCCTTGAAATGGCAACCCTACACACATGCACATGGAAAACCTTTGTTGTGCATACAGAAAACCACAAGGTGATCGTGGCTGATTTCACTCAAGTAGCATGAATAAAACATGTATTGATATGCATATCAAAAGACAAAGCAAAACAAAGCCGAGGAGAGGAGAGG
>CABFOP010086731.1:0-10571 GCA_900683385.1 Anoplogaster cornuta | reverse complement strand
ACTTTAGCATACACTATGTTGAGTGATAGTAGGCTCCATGCGAACACTTTAGCATACACTATGTTGAGTGATACTGTAGTAGGCTCCATGATAATACTTTAGGATATACTATGTTGAGTGATAGTATGCTCCATGCTAACTCTTTAGCATGCACTGTGTTGAGTGATAGTAGGCTCCATGTTAACTCTTTAGCATACACTGTGTTGAGTGATTGTAGGCTCCATGATAACTCTTTAGCATACACCATGTTGAGTGATAGTAGGCTCCATGCTAACTCTTTAGCATACACTATGTTGAGTGATAGTAGGCTCCATGCTAACACTTTAGCATACACTATGTTGAGTGATAGTAGGCTCCATGCTAACACTTTAGCATACACTATGTTGAGTGATAGTAGGCTCCATGCTAACACTTTAGCATACACTATGTTGAGTGAGAGTAGGCTCCATGTAACACTCTAGCATACACTATGTTGAGTCATAGCAGGCCACTAGCATTATCCAAATTAAGAAGTCTGACCTTTTAGTAGTAAGTAGTATTGGAGCCAATGAAGTTAAGGTAAGTTATGGAAGGTTTTCCAAGTAGCTAAGACAGTTGGTCAGTATTTGAGTGATCAGCATTACTCACTGCGATACCAAACTGCTGCAGGGCCAACCGGATCACCTCACTGGTTGAGTCTGAGTTGCTGACTGGGAGGGTCTTGATCTGAACAGGGAAAGGGCATCAAAATCAGAATCACTTCATCTGCCAGGTACAGTTAAAGGTATCGTCATTTTTCTTAGTGTGGAGACATATTGAAAAGAAGGCAGAACTTTAATTCACAGAATCCTATATACATCTCGAGTAGGGAACCAACAGGTGTTTGTATTCAACTCACTACTGAAAATTAGCGGCGCCATAGTGGCAGGAAATTCATGTGAAATCATAAGAATGTTATGATCATGCTTGGTCATCACAATCTTTATAAGTGTCCAAATAAACTTACAACAGCCACAGTGTTGATTTCTTTCCCGTACACTTTCAGCGGAATGGTTTTAGGCTCCTCCCTCTCCCTCTCTTCTTTTATTCGACTGGAGAGCAAGAGAGGAGGAGAGAAACGACACATGAATAGACAGAGAGAGTAAAGAGTAAAGATGGCAGCTTCCTGGTGGAACATCATTAGGTCTATCCTGACCCATCCCACTGGGAAACAAGAATCCAGCATGTTTTAACTTCCTCTAACATTCCTTCAAGATTTGGACACCTTGATGCATTGTGCATGTATCAGTTACCTTTTTTGCTTATGTTTAGTTTGTATTTACAGATCTATTTCTAATCTATTTCTAATCTATTTCTGTCTCTCTCTCTCTCTCTCTCTCTCTCACACACACACACACACACACACACACACACACACACACACACACATGGACATACACAGTTGCATGCAGCCACATACTCACACCAGCAGTTTACCTTTTGAGGAGGGAGAGCCATCGCTCCTTCTGTTCTGCAAAGCTGAGGGGAACACGAACGGTCAACATCAGAATAACGCGTGTGTGCGTGTGTGTGTGTGTGTGTGCATGTGTGCATGTGTGCATATACTTAGCAACTCGCTCAGATCACTGTGCCTGTTTTTTTGGAAATTCCAACCGTGCTAATCTGTGGTGGATAAACTACCAGAACACTGTGTTACTCTGGACAAAAAGCACACAGCCTTGAGCTTTCAAGCTACGACATATATGTTACAATGAGCGTTTGCCGTTTTCACAAAGAGTGAAAGAAAAATAACTTTATTTAATTATTTTCCGATTCCCCTGGCTTCTCCTGGAAGGACCTCATGTCAAGTTCAAGGTCAAGTTTACAGCTCTAAAAGCATCAGCAATATATTTACTACTGAAACATAAACAGCACATTTTACAGACTGTTATGTAAGGTAGTGTGAACATAGTGACCCCGGTCTACAGATAGGGGTTTGACTGATATGGGTTTTAACACACAGATGCATTCATGCTAGCAGATATTTTGTACTGATAGTCAATATCTGTATGATTGACCATTTTCCTATTAAAATATTCTACAAAATTACAAATATTCACCGTTTCTCCCAGAATTTTATTCTTGTCAGGATGGAAAAGCATCTGAAACATAGTGTCAGTGGAGGTTCATGCATGTATGTATTTGTATCAATACAGGTCAAGGCTTCCCAACCAGTGTAGCATTGATCACTTCTACAATACATTTGTAACCAATCAGGCTGCATCATATCGGTCCAATATATCAGTCTGTGAGTGTTAACATTTTTGTGTTCCTGTGTGTGTGTGTGTACCTAAATGTAGCGACACAGTTGCAGGTTGGCCAGCCCATGACAAAGCTCCTCTCCAGGCTGGTGCTTCCTTCACACACCTCCTCCATGCAGCCGGCCGTCCACATCTCACACACACGCACCTGGGCCTTCTGCTTGAAGTGGTTGGCTGACCTGGAAACGCAGGGAGGGAAACCATGGACACACACACACACACATCCTTGTTCTTCTATCCTTATGAGGACTTTCCATCGACTTTGTTAATTCATTTGTTCTTTGTTCACACACACGCACGCATGCACGCACACACTTACTTGGCCTTGGCAATAACCAGTATGTCGTTGAACAGGAACAGGTGTCTGTCCTGAGTCTGCAGTCCGGTCTTCAACTGGCCGTGGCCATGGAGGAGAAACGACCTATCAGAGCTGGCCAGGAAGGACTGGACCAATGGGCATGTCTCTGGATATATGGGAGCCAGGACGCTCTCTCTGGAATGAAACAAAAAGGACATTGTGTAACAAAAACATCTAGCGGTTTTATTTCCCATGTTAAGAGGCATTTAAAGGTAGGGTAGGTATGATTTTTTTCCCCTCAGTAGCGGCGAGTTAAGAGGGAAGAGCCCAGCGCCGAATCCCCACCCGATGGGCGGGCGGGCGTGTGAAATGTGGCATATGGAAGACCGCTTGCCCGGTGTCGCTCGGGGACGGCGTGAGGCGGTAACGACCCCCATCGCGCCGTGGTCTACTTCTCGGAGTCGGGTTTCCGGGTTGTTTGGAAATGCAAGTTGAAAGGCAGGTAGGCCATCCAATCACAAATGAAATGATTGGACAGGCTTACTACAGTATTGCGACACCAGATTGTTTTCTTTTTTTTTTCAGAGCATTTGATTTATTGATTGCTGTCAGGATATAAAGACAATTTCAACAAATTTAACATAAAATGCTTCTAAAATAAATTACCTACCCTACCTTTAAAGTGTAGCAGTTATTAATTCATTGATTCCTTGGTATAATGAACATAAACAAATGGTTGAGATGATTGGTAGCCTCTATGTCACACCAGTAGTATTGCTGCTAGTTTTTCTCAAAATGAACACTACATTTCCCATAAACTCCGTTGCTTCCTGTTGCAAAGAGGTTCTTTGCCTCGTCGGTCAAATCTTTTCCCTTTGTCTTTACTGAAGAGGATCAACATGCTGGAAGTGATTTTTCCATCTTCCTTTCTCTCCTTCCACCGTCTGTCGTTGCCAGAAACTCTGAAAGCTTTAGCTCTGTTAGCGCTGGAAGAACAGCGCCTTCTTCCTGGTTTGTGCCATAGAGCAATTCAGCAGATTTCCCTCCAAATCCGACCCGGTGGCACACAATGTACAATGCAGTGTGTCTGCATGTACGGGTGTTTGTCCACTCTCAGCCCCCATTGCACACCTGACCTGTCCTGGCAGGTGGATCCCTCTCTGATTGGCCCCTTCCAGGATTTCTTCCATTTGTGATCTAAAAGGTTTCATGGTTTTTGTTTTTCCTTGTCCTCAGTGAGGATCTGAGGTTGGGTGTTGTGTGTGGTCATTTATTGTTTTCATAATGCGGACATTGTAATTTTATTTACAACATTTTGAGGCAGTAGAGGGTGTTGAGTGTTGCCCACCCCTCCAGGACCCTTTTAATAAGGTTATTCGCTTCCCTGGTGCACATGGTCAAAGTCAGAGCTATTAATAGATCCCTGATCCTCCCTGATTGGCTAAAGGAGGATTATCTATCCCGGTGCATTCAATGACTGTAGTGTGTGTGTGTGTGTGTGTGTGTGTGTGTGGGTGGCGATTAGCCTGGCAGTGCTCCTCAGCAAAAATGTCTATGGGATTTGTGGATTTGTACCTGTGGGTCGTCGGTGTGTGTTGTGACTGAGGGAATATACGGAGTAAAAATCAAAAGCAATGCAGAAATTCCCCCTCATACTGCACTGGTTCCAGACTTACTTTTTGGCCAACTGGTTTAATACTCTAATGGAGCTAATATGGATTCAGTGTCTTGCTCAAGGACACTTCAGCGGGTTGTACACGCTGCATGCATTTGATTTTATCCTCCCCCCGTACCTGCAGACAGTCTTGGACCTGGTAAGAGCCTTGGTGATGACCAGGGACGGGGCGGACTGACGACGATAACTCACTGACTTCATCCTCTAAAAGAGAGGGAGGACGAGAAAAAGGAGGGAGGGGTGAGAATGACACGAGTTATGAAAGTTCATCCAAATCCAAATATTACCTGACATGGATATAACCAGTAGACCAAAACTCAGTCTACCCACCTTTTAGGCTGATTCTTATGAAGAAAAATCATAATGTACGTCATAGTAAAATAAATTGATGTGGGATATACGAGGAAAGAGTTGACGCCGTGCTCAGGTCATGTTTACACGCTCCTCTTTGATTACACAGCCGCCCTGATGTTCCCCACATCCATCACAGCATCAGCGGTGACTGTGGCCTCCAAACGACAAGATTAGCAGAATGAAGCAGGAGAGTTTAAACACGGAGGAATGCCGGAGCATAAAGATTAGCCAGATGTCCGCGTTTTATAGGCTGTACTACCGTCTGGACTCCGAGGCACCTTGTGTAAAGCAGTTTGGAGATTTGGTTCTACAAACACTTCTCGAGTTGGCCAACAGGATCTCCTCGTGGAAAACATCTCTGGCATCATTTCACCAGGAAAAGAAAATATTACATTTAGCCCTTGGCACAGATCTGATCTTACCATGGCTGTAAAAATGGTGATGGTTACGCATATGCACAAATATTAGTTTTTCTAAATATCTTTTTACTGTAATTTGGTGCTGGACAAGAACATGGTCTGGTCTGTTGGCTCTTAAAAAACATAGACTCCTGGTGGCTCAGTGGTCTATGGCGCATACCACATAACCGTGACATCCTGGGTTGGAATCTGTCTCTCACCTGATCTTTCCTGTCTCTCTCTACTGACTGTCAAATAAAGGCAAAATGCCCCAAAAATTATCTTAAAAACAAACAAACAAACAAAAACAAAAACACACACACACACTCCAAAGATTCCTCTCCACTCCAAGAACTCGGCCATGAAAAACATTGATTTTCCCCCCCATGAACGCCCACACATTTTTGACATTTCACGATGCAATATCAATGATTTGGCTTGGTCACAGGGGGATGAAACATTCCTTACCCTCAAGTTACAATGTTAGCTTTCAGTTCTACTAAAAACTGTAAAAAAGAAAGAAAAAAAAGAAAAAAGGGGGTTTCTGCAGGACACCAACTCTGCGCTCCTTAGCTGCCATAGCGACCAACACTAATCAGACCACCACTAATAGTGCTGATTGCATTAAAACACTCTCTCGTATAGACTGTTCCACATTAGCATACTACTATAGGTGCCAAGGGCCTGAAATGGTGACTAGGTTTCGACTGATTTTGAAGGTTGATACTAATAACAATATTTTGGGATAAAAGACTACAATATTTTGTATCAGTGTTTGCCCCAGAATTGTATTCTTGGTAGGATGGAAAAGCCTCTGAAGCAGCATTTAGACCTCCGGACACCAAAACTCTCCATTAACATTATTGACAAATCAATAATGAAAAACATGAAAAGAAAATTTCATTGCAGGTTTACAGATTATTTTTACGTAGCTGTGGTCTGTGAGGAACCGCAATCATATCAGAGGCAAACGACACTGACTGATCGATATCCAATGTTTAACAAAAGCCCAATATCAGCAAACCGATATATCAGTCTAACCCTAATGGAGACATAACTAGCGATGATTCACGGCTACCATTGCATGATTTCTATTCAGTGTTCTTATTGTTAGCGGATGCACAGTGACATCGGATGCAGCAATGGAGGCTTATAGATCTCTGGATGTTATTCTTATGATATGATATGACTTAATAATCTTTTTACAAGTTATTAAACAAAATCTATGACCTCCAAAACAGTGAGTTTTGAAAGCCAGACATCTAAACCCCTGGTCAAGTCACCATTGAGTCATTGATCAACAATCCTATCAACCAACCTCAGATATATTATACTCATTTTGTGCTATGGGGCAGTAACAATCTTATGGCCCCTTTAATTTCTGAAGAGTTATGGTAAAAAGGATCAATGATTAATGTCATTAATGAATAGATAATGTTACTATTACTATTTAGTAGCAAACAATGTAGGAAATCATTATTAAGTCATGATTAATTCACTATGAATAAGTGTTACTGGGATGTATTTGCCCTGTCTCAAGACCAGTACTGATCAAATGCATTTAGATCCCACTAGACATCACTGATATCATGCAGCCAAGCCTCATGTAACAGGCTGGGAACAGAGAGGCTATTATAGTATAAAACCTCATCACGGACACCAGGCTTTGTGCCACACAATTTGTCCACAAGTTACATAAAGGCGAGCAACATTTTGAGGCAGCGTGAAGATTAGATAACACAGAGGGAAGGAGTTTGATGGATTATTTCTGGTCATAACAATCAGAATTAAGATCTCACAGACTCCAATATCACTCCTATGAAGTTATGAACGTATCAGTCCGACAAAGACACCGAGCTGAATTCCCTGCACCCCAACAATAAAAAATATTCCTATAGGATCTTATAGTACATCTGTGGTTATCTCTGGTATTTCTTTAATATTCCTATAGGAACTTGTAGATCTTGGTACTCATTAATGGTACTAATAGTACTCAGTAGTGAGTTTACAGTGACCTTATTGCAGTTCATGTTTATCTCCTACTCCTATAGGAACTTATAGTGAGTCTGTGGCACTCAATACTGAGTTTAGTCACCTTAGTTAGTAGTTAATGGTATTTTTTAATATCCTATGGTATCTCTATAATATTCCTGTGTATAGGGTTTCTGTGATATTTATATAGAACTCCTGTGGTTGTTTATGGTTATGTATGGTAAGCTATGAACTCTGAACTAACCCTTCACCCGACTGGACCGTGTTCACAACCAACTCATTCAAATGTATTACTAACCTCCTACAGAAACAGACAGACACCTTGTGTTGACAGACAGACAGACAGACAGACAGACAGACAGAAATTAGATATAGATAGATAGATAGATAGATAGATAGATAGATAGATAGATAGATAGATAGATAGATAGATAGATAGATAGATAGATAGATAGATAGATAGATAGATAGATAGATAGATAGATAGAAATATAGAAACCCTTTTGTAGTCCTGCTGTCCGCCCCGACTGAGGCTGTCCTGTTGTGGAGACATGCTGTCCATCAGCCTCACTGTCCGACTGTCCTCCGGCGGTGCAGGGGAGAACAAAAGCCCATGAAAGTCCTTCTCTGTAACGAACACACCATCTCAGCACAAGTTGGGGGGGGGAAGTTACAGAAAGCTCTTGAGTCTGGTGCTGTAACCTGCTGCTTAATGGAAAACCAATCTCCCTGGTAGAGCAATTCAGCTGAGTTTGTTTTTTTTTACACACAGACAAATAAAAAAAGATGAGCTGATCCCATGGCTTTCCCCCCGGTCACTGAGAAGCTGAACCGCAGCGCGCCTCTTGCAGCCTCCTGTCTGGATAATCCGGAGCTGCCGTGCCACTTCTTTCACGCGTCTTTACGCACAGAGCGGAGGCGGTGCCAATACACTGCAAAAAAACAAAAACAAGCCAGTCATGAGTGAGAAATCAAGTCAGCCAATGCGATGAGAAAGACTTGAGACTACAAGCCAGAACCTAGTGAGAGGATGACACTGTTGAACATTTTAAGACTGAATATGAAACTAAATGTCTTTTTTGAGATGGACAATTTTTTTTTGCAGTGTAGACCTATGGGTGCCAGAGGAAAGTTAGGAGAGGTTGAAGCTGGTGTGAAAAAATACAATGGAGAGGAGCAGTAGAATTGGAATAGAAAATAAAGGACTGTGCATTCAACATTGCAAAAAAAACAAAACATGGACATCATGAATTAAGATGGTGACACAGTAAATAGTGATAGGCACCCGTTTATTGAATGATTGGGTGAATACAGCAGTGGGTGGGCAGTCATTTCTGGGATGAATGTGTGGTCACTTAAAGACAGAAGGCCTCTGAATTTCACTTTTGAAATAGGCAGCCCAGTGACTTGCAGGTGGTTTGATTTGTATGTGATATTCACTGTTATCTCCTTTGGCAGAAAAAAGAAGAGACTCATGCTGATTGGAGTTTTAGTTCAACAAGCGTTTCTCAGAGGCAGAAATAATCTCATTGGTTGAGTTAAACCTCTGTGGGCGGAAACAAAGAACCAGTTTTTCTTTGTGCTAGTAAAGCTAATTGGCAAACTTGAGGAACTCTGGTCATATAAATAAGAATGTAAATGGCAATGACTTATTTTTTCATTCATTCAATCATAACTAAGGCATTCACTATGTTGGAAGGTTAGCAGGCTAGCTAACTAGCTAACTATAGGCTAGTTTTAACTTGTAAGGTCAGCTAGGCTAACTGGTATGGCTAGATTGTATTTCTCAGTTAGTAGCCAGAGAGCTAGGCTCCTTGCCTTTTCACTGGGCTTCAGTCTAATGATACTAAACTAGACAAAATAAATAAATAGTTAATTGGCTCCGCCCATTGAGGTTTTAACTCAACCAATGAGATTATTTCTGCCTCCAGAACAGCTCTGCCTCTGAAAATATTTGTACATTTGCCCAAAGTGGGGGTCCAGAGACCTCCAGCAGTCCTTAAGAGTTCCAGGTGGTCGTTCCAGGTAGCAAAATAATGTACAGGTTAATTTAATTGTTAATTCACTCACTAGACATTTACACAATGAGAGGATGTGTAAGCATGACTGCTATTTACCAGAGGTTACTCTTTTCCCTCCTACAGGTATTGAATTCCTCCAACAGAAGCCTTCTCAGGTGGCATTCCTTAGGACAAAACCAAATGGGATGAGGTCAAAAAGGACAAAGTACCGAAGATTTTCTGGTTCAGAACTGATCGAGCTTATTCAGATCCAAAAGATGAACATTATGTGGGTCGTCAAGGTCAGTCTTACACACAGTCAGTGAAGTAGCTGCAGGCTGTACATCAATGGGAAGTCTCATTATTAGATTCTGGTGTCTCTGGGAAAGACAGTTATATTCACAAGTACTGATTACAATGTAGGTCATAAGATGTAGGCCATCTTTAACTCTTAAATGAAATAAAGACATTTTCCATAGTAGTAATGAACAATGATGGCAATACAGGGAGATTAATGACAGACACACATGCAGGTACACACCTTTACACAGGGTATTAGACTAGACGGATAGAGAAAACAAATCCAGACAAAGTAGATCTGAAAGGGAGTGAGAGGAAAAGAGAAACATTCCCAAAAGGAAAAATGAATATTGCCCCACAATTGATTGGACTGGAACGGAAGTGGGACACAAACTGGGCTAAAGAAGAACCAGGACAAAAAGTGAAGAAGAAGAAGAAGAAGAAGAAGAAGAAGAGAGAGAGCATGTGTGTGTTCATTCCCCAAATTGGCCACAATCAGCCCCGTTAAAACTGGATCACTTTAATCCCTTTTTTCCCTGATGTTGATAATGAACAGCCGTGGGCATGGCAAAGAAAAGCAACCCCTCCACCAGCTCCCGCCCACCCTGCTACAAATTTTCTAATGAAAATATACTTTTTCCAGCCTTAAAGCTGCAATCAATGGCTGGTTTGATTACACAGAACGTTTTAGAGAGGCAATTTATACACTTAATTTTGTTTCAGTAGCACATTTTGGCAGCTTAACATATGTCTATAGCCACCAAGAGCTCAGTCAGTCAATTTGACAGTTTGATTGAATTAAATCAACATAAGCGAAGCCGACAGTTTAATTTTCCCTGTGGGGAAAATTAGGTTGTCTCAGCACCAAAAGTTACAGGATCCCACAGGTAAAGTAGAATATAAGCAGAACATAGAATATATAAGAAATAAAAACAGTAGAAATAATAACTAGAGTAATAACAAACTGTTGCAATGTGGAGGGTCACAAACTATAGAGAAAGGATTATATATACAACTAGAAATGCATTTCCCGGGGAAAATGCGTGGGATTGCTGAACGGGCAAACCGTACATGAATTGAGCTTAAGGGATGTACTAGGCTGTTGATAGGGTGTTTCTAGCTGGTTGCTAGGGTGTTCTAGGCCGTTGCTATGGTGTTCTGGGTCATTGCTAGGGTGTCCTGTGTTCTAGGCTGTTGCTAGGGTGTTCTAGGCCGTTGCTAGGGTGTACTAGGCCGTTGCCAATGGTTGGGCTACTGTGTTCTCGACTGTTGCCG
>CABFOP010086726.1:0-11472 GCA_900683385.1 Anoplogaster cornuta | reverse complement strand
ATACCAGTATTGTTATTGGACTCTATTCATCTATTCATAAGAGGGCACAAGAGTATACCTTGGAATGAGCAGAGGCACATAGTGGATTTGTTTGCTAAATGGGCCGGTTAGATAAGACTTTCCAACCAATTTGCATTGGATTGTTCTCCAGCCAGCTCAAGCAGGACTCTGATGAGTGACAGGAGCAAGGTTGAAACATACCAATGCTTTAACGGAGAACTTGTATAACATGCATCATGTGTAAATCTGAGATTTATGGGGCGTTAAATCTGACAGTTTGAAGCAAAGTGTTCACAGCGCCTTAATCTCGGTTTCGCAAGAGATGCAAAAAGTGCCCGAGGTGGTAAAAATTACTTTTAAGGATTATCTACTTTGAAGTTAGAGCTGCAACAAACCCGCCCCCCTCTCTCCTGCCTTCAAAAACAATGTTTTCTGCAGTAATGCAATGAGGAGTCATTAATGCAATGAGGAGTCATCTTCTGCTCTTTAATGCCCGATAATCATAGATAGTTTGACAATGTCAGATTTAAAATTCACTCAACTATAAATTCAGATAAGCAGTTCAGATGAAACATTTAATCTCTTAAAAAATGGTGTGGTATGCACAGGTGTCAAGTAAGATGCCCATGCCTGAAGGAACATACAGCTTTACTGTTTGAAGGTTTACTATGAATTTCTAAACTACGTTATCTAGCTCCTCTGGCACATTTTAATAAACAATATATGTATAAATAATAATAAAGGAGCCTTGGGAGGAAGGGCAGCACATTGGGAGGGTAATAGTGACCAAATGGAAGATACTTGCATTAGTGCCATGAGGTTGTGGTGCATTGTGGAAGAAAAACACGGCCCCACACGGCCCTTGAGGTATGATAACGAGTGATTAAGGGACACCAGCTGGAAGTAATGCCCTTTATGTCCAAAGATCCTCACAGTGGAGCGGAGGTGTGTCTCTAAAAGCCACGACAGGTGGTTAAGACAATAGTCTACGGGTTGGAACCGGCAGGCATGAGAATTATGTCACCTGTCAACAAAAGCTGGAGATGTTCAGGTTGGAGGGGACCGACTGGACGGGGTTGGTGGGGTTTATTGCTCTTTGCCTCGTTGGGTTCCACATCAACACGTTCTAGTCATCCCTCTCTATCTCGCTCTTACTTTCTTTCTCTTTCTCACTCGGCCTACTTCAGACGCTCTATCACTTTGAACTTAAAAGGAGTTTTTTAAACATGATTGTTTATGACTCACTATTCTCAGATGTCTTGTCTGTGGTATTTCAATGTGCTGACAGTGGTAATGAAGATTGGGGCTTTTTTAATGTTGATTATTCCTGGTGCTGTGGTTTCTCTATGCTGTGGTTTCTCTACTTCCAAGATAATTAATTTGGTAAATCATTGCAGTCAGTGCCCTATTTCAGCTTTACAAATCTTTTCTATTTCAATGTATAAAAAATATCACATATGAGACAATAAGAAGGGGTTGATTAAGAGTGTTTTAAATAAGTGTGTGACCATTTATTTCTCAAACATTTGCCAGAATTTGGCATTTTCGTGACAACACATTTCATAGAAATGACAAAGCCAAATATGACATGATGGACCAACATGGCCAGTAAAGTACAATGTGTAACATGAATAAATAAAACAAAGCACATACTTGTACTACAATGTACATAGAATATTTAGCGAAGAGTTGAATTATTATACAACATGAAGACAAATCTGTCATAACAGATGTAACCAACATCAGCAAGAAATACTCCCAAGACCTATTGCATGGTTACAGTGAACTGTGTTGTAAATGCAGTGACTGATTTCAGTCAGTGACAAAACAGCTCATGTACAGCAAAAATCACTTCTGTATGGGCATACAAATCTCCTGGTGTAGAGAATGGTGGCATTTTGAACTGCCTCATCCAAGTATGGCAGTGATTCATTTTCTGAAATAGAGGATTGCATATTATTATTCAATTCTCCCAGTAAAGTCATTGGGAAATCCCATCTGATGGCCCCTGAGGTCAACGGAGTGACTCTGTATAGTGATTGACCAGAGAGCCGTCACTGAATGTCCTTGTCGAATCCTCTATTCAGCTTCTCTCTCCTCAACTCCCCTGTTTTGCCTCTGACCTTCTTCATCTCTTTGACGAAGAGCCGCCCAAGTCCAGTCGTAAATGCACTTATGCGCTACCACAGCCACTCGGGCCAACATGGAGTGAGCTTGCCGGCCTTTTGTGGGCTGTCCTATTGGCTTTCTGAGGGACCGCGTTGGAGAGAAGATTCCCCCGGTTATGAAATCCCCTTCCTCTATTGTCGTCTGTCTCCACTAGGAGGCGCTGCTCTCCCCCTCCCAGGCTCTCGCCCTGTGGCGCTGTCTCACCCGCCACTTCTCCAGCAGCAGGCGCGTCTTCAGCGCCGCCCCGAGTGCGAGACGCGACGCCGCTTTCCTGTAGCTGCTCTTCGTCCTGTAGGCAAAGACAGAAGTGAGACCAGTCAGCATTTAGATATCCACAAAATCATCCGTCTTGTCAGGTTATGTAAAAGGTAAGCTTAGCCGGGCGTGTTTGAGCTGTCAATCACTCACGCTCAAACCACATGCTAAGTGCTAAGTGTCATGCACAACACAGTTTTCAGTGGATACGGCAGATTGCAGTTCATGTTTCCATTTATAAATGTGTCAAAAATAAAAGAGTTGGATGCACGGCGCTGCAAATAGCGCCTGCATTTCATTTTGAGACATGATGGTACATGAGTGGAGTTGTACCACAGAAGGGCTCTATTACCCACATCGATTTGGCAGTTTAGTGAGGTAAAGTGATACAATTAACTTTGGGGAGATTCCATAAAAAGACAGGTTCACCCCGTCTCAGAAATAGAACGATACCTTTTCATCATAATACACAGGAATTCATGGCTTGAGGGGCGGCAATCTCGAATGATTTGCCTCTGAGAGATACCAAATCAACACGTGCCATCTGGATTTATGATTTATCTGCATCTGTGTTATCTGTATTTATACTCAGTGGCTGAAAGTATGCGCCCTGAGTTATGTTGTCCCACAGGAGACCTCTGTGTTGTCTTAAGTGTGTAATTATCGTGTCCATTTATTTTTTGCAATCCATTTCTTCGCCCTCGTCAGTCTGAGCGGGTTGTCTTACCTTGTAATCCTGCCCGCCTCGGCTGCCAGCTCGTGTTTGCACTGCGCCTCAGCACAACCACCGCCCTCGGCAGAGAGGATCACCTTGTCTGGCGACGTCTTGTGTTTGTCTGGCGATGTCTTGTGTTTGTCTGGAGATGTCTCGTATCTGCGAGCGAAAAGTGCACAAGACAGGATGAGAAACAGAGTCAAATTTCTTCTTTTTTTTTCTTCTTTTTTCCGTCCTGTAGTTTCGAAACAGTTTAAGAAATAAAACTTGTTTCCACATGTGATGGAAGCATAGAGTCAAAAGAGATAAGATGGATTGGGCGATATCTGGTACCACTGACTGTTTGAATCCAATAGATGCTATAAATGACGAGGCTCTTGCCTGCTGGAATAGTTTCTCTGGTGTAAATAAGTTCACCTGTGTTCGTTGGACGAGTTGGAACTGTGACAACATGCAATAACTACATAAGTTATAATGTTACCTGAGGTGGTTTTCCAGCTGGCAGAAGTCTGTGCATGTTTTGTCGTTTTCGCGGAGGCACTTGCAGCGCGGTCCTGCGTCGGTTGCCATGGAGACCGCGACCGCGCGCCTCGTCCTCGGAGCGTTCCCGAGTCCGTACGAGACCACGTGCCTGGAGGAGACGGCGACAGGATTAGTTAGAAACGTTCAACAACAACGTTTTAACACAAGTGTCGTCAATCAAATAGTGACGCATAACTCATTACTTGTTCAGTGTAACACTACTGGGTACGTTACATTCCCGTTACACCCCCTAAAATTGACCGTTGTCGACTTCATGTTTTGTTTTTTTAAATAACAAAATTGGTAACTCATAATCAAACAGCGTTAATGTCAAATTTCCAGGTAATCTTTTCGCTTCTATCCGGAGAAAGTAAACTTTATTGCGATTTATTATGAAAGTAATTCTGATGAAAACTAACTGGGGAATAAAGTTTTTGGACAATTAAACTTCCTTCTGATATTTCGAGCGGGTGATAACAAAATATTTCAGATTGTTAACTGTAATTCTGTCACTGAAAATGTAATTCGGTACATTATTCTGTACTGGGGAACAACATTACTGTAACTAGTCCTTAACTCGGGGAAAGCAACAGCACTGGTTATAAGCAGTTATAAAGGAGCCTTACTCCGGGGTGTTGATCCAGATGATATCCAGGTGACAGAAGTACACACACTCCTTATCCAGGAAAGTGGCGCAGGAGCATCGCTTGGTCCTCACATGGCGCCCCGGGGTGGCAGTGGAGGCAGCGGGTGTCTCTCCAGCTGGAGCTGTTAGGACTGTCATTTAAAAACATTGTCAAAATATTGCTTTAAAAAAAATAGATTGCATAAAAGTAGGTATGAATTAAAGTGGCGATCGTCTAAAGGTATATGAAGAAGAGTGCGTCCTATAATTAGCAGCATATATAAGAGTGATATTTAAAGTTATTACTAAAGTTGGCTAATGCTCAGATCAAATAGCTCCAAACATGTGAAAAGTCGTCAGGTTGTTTGAAACACCTTTCCAGAACTTACCTGTGTGCAAAACCCCAGAGTACATCACTGACAACATGGGAAACAAAATGCGTAAATCCATCTCTTTTAGATTTAAAAAAAAATCCTGGCTCCTCTAAACGAAATCTTGTTCACGAAAAAAAAAAGAAAAAAATCAATAATCCAGTGGGGTAAAACTGTCCAGAAACGATACTCGAGCGTCCTTATAGGTGCGAGCAGGAGCGCAGAGACACCACCCGGGAGCCTCTCTGACAGTGTGGCCCCACATGGGCAACCCCCGTTGACTTTATACAAGTGCTTCCCACCTCCCCTCCTCCTCTGCGGTCCCGCGTTGAGCAGTGTTGTCCCTCTGGCTTATCCCCGGACAATGCTGTTTGTTAATACTCACTGATAAGCAACGTGCAGGCCAAGATAAGGACTTTGAAATTCCTCGGTTCCGAGTTGAGGGATGGAGGAGACGCCGGGTGACGGTGACCCGTGCCAAACTCTTATTGGACTCTCTGGACAAGGAGTTGCACTTGTCAGCCAGCAGATGGCAGTCAAGCGACAACTTAAGGTAAGGTGGTTATGAACGCAGTAGAATTGTCAGTGGTAATGTAATTCTGAGAGTTTAAAATTACCATTACTATTAAAAAAATACCACTGTACCTGTAAGTCCACAATCCAATCCAATCCAATCCACTTTATTTATATAGCACATTTTAAAACAACAAGGTTCCCAAAGTGCTGCACAATAAAAAATAAAAATAAAAATAGAATAAAAGTAGTATAAAAAATACATAAGAGACATAAAAGACATAAAACCAGACACAAATAGAGTAAAAAGTACTATAAATGTACATAAAAAAGACATAAAAGACACATAAAACCAGACAGGACATACCAGTGAATCAATACACTAAAAGACAAACAGAGTTAATTTAACACTTAATAATTTTCAACACCCAGAGCCATATCAGCTCTATGAATGAGCAAACAACTCTCCCACACTGTCAACTAATAAATAATTAAAACGATAACAACTTATTAACATTAAATTTGCTGTGGATTTGATGATGCAAAATTGTGTCTGCAATCAGCCTCATCTTTGAAGTGCACACCAAATTTTCCACTGTTCATTAAGTGTTGGTTCTTCAGTGACTATGATTTTGAATATGTTGATTGGAGTTTAATGTCCACTCATAGAGCTGATATTATTGTGGGGTTGGCTGTTCAAAACCATCAAAAGTGTTAAATTCACTTCTTCTATACTTCATCACAAATATGGTGTTCCACAAGGGTCCATCCTAATCTCTGTTATTCTCCATTTATATGCTTCCGCTGGGAGACATCATCTGTAAATATAACAATTTGTACTGTTATGCAGATGACAGACACATATACTGTATGTACCCATAAAACCAGGAGATATCTGAACAGTGTGGACTTTTTAATGCTGATGATTTTGCTGTGAAGTCTCATATAGACCTATTTGAGCTTAAACTTGAGAGCCAGTAAAAACTGTACAAGTCAGTATACTGCAGATTGCCTGGTTGTGGGGATGTTGCAGTTTGCATGAAATTGTATGAATGTCATTAGGAAACTTCAGAGTGTAGCTCATTCTCATCCTCTAACCCTATGTATCCTCTATCCTATAACCGTCGCAATATTACATAACAAGTAGAAACATCTTTATTTCTAATCCACATTGAGCATGGTCACTTTTTCTTGCTATTTTTAAAACATTTTAATGCCTACAGTTAATTGACGAGCACTTGAAGTGTCTTATTTATAGATCAGTCACCTCTGCCTGACTGATGAATGTATATTTCAATAGTGATACGTATACTGTCTATTGTCTTGACTGTGTATTTTCTGGCATTGTCCCCTTGTGTGCCAGTACTACTGTGTTGCTGCAGTAGCTGTCGATATGCCTCTGAACCGTACAGTACAGTACAGTACAGTACAGTATTGTATTGTACTTGGTGAATAAAGTGATTCTGATGACTTGAAGTCCAAACAGGTTCCAAAGTGCCTGATAATCTAATTATTTATTTAACAAAGGCCGCTTCCTTCACCATCAGTTGTAATAGGTTGTGGAAAGCTAAATGGACATCATGTCCCTACATGTATTCAGAGACGCTGTGCTGTAATCAATGGTGGAAAATTCACTTGTGTGTGTGTGTTTGTGTGTGTGCACGCATACGTATGCACGTTTGAAGTGGAAAAATCGTAGGTAAAGCATCCTGACACGAGGTCCCTAATCAGAGGCTGGTGTTAAGAGTTTCCACTGGCCAGGGGAACAGCTTGTGCTACTGGCAGGAGGAGCTTATTTTGCCTCTCTTCACTCAGCACACCAATAGTGCAGCATTAGAACGAGTTTCTTCTTCATGACACCTGAGATGAGGGCTCTCTGTGGCTGCATTATGAGACCATACAGCTGTTGTGATGTTGTGTTGAGCATGGTCTCACGCAAGAATGTGGTAAAAAGGCTGTTTGTGCCCTGAACTCACCGTGTGTCTCAGTGCTGTTGATTTGGTGGGTTCTTCACTTCATCAACCTGCCCTGCCTACTCACTGCCTGTACAGTAATTATCCCCCGATCCTCAGCAGTGTCAGTTAGTGACCCCTAGGTGTCTCTGTTAGTTCACCATAGCCTCCTCTACAGGTTTCAGCCGTGAGGGGGGAAGATGCCACTGTACTGTAGATGGATGAGTCACCCTCTGAATGGTTGGATTGAGGAGGTTTTCACTGTAAGCCTCTTGAGATGAGAGCAAAGTTCCCTCATTTAGATGAGAGCTAAGTCTATTATTATTAGTATAATATAGTATTGAGGGCAGATTGATATGTTTGGTCCTGGTCCTCCAAGAGCTCTCTATTGTGACTCTTCCATTGATTGTAAACTAAAGCCATATACAAATATGAGGTAAATGCATAGACTATCAGCTATTCAGATTCAGACTATATTTGTTACCTATTAAAACATATCAGTGATACTACAATCCGTGCTCCCTCTAAGTAATATTCACATTGAAGTCCATAGGAAATAGCCCTATATAATCCAAAGACAGTGGTGGGAGATGAGCAGGGTTTGACTGGCATACCATCTCAGGTTCTAGACAATGAGACAATCACAGAGTCAGCAAGCTAACATATTTTAAGAAAGAGACTATCCCACAGCTGAAATCCCGATATTTGCTGTTATGCAAGAAGCTTCATTTTTTTTGATTGGCAGAGCATCTCAGAGTGTAGATGGGTCAGACCTCATGCAGTTACAGTAAAGAGGTGGTTCGACATTAACTTTAAATACCGCTGATTTACTTGAGTTGAACAGAAATGTGAATTTCATGAGGATACAAACAATCAACAATCAATTTCACATGACAGCTTGACTTTTGCCACTGACTGCACTTACAGTAGATGTATTTATTAGGTTCAATGTGTGATATATTACTGTTACAATTGATAATAAATATATTTATTTCTTGTCTGGACCTGAGCCCAAGGTCCACCTTAAAATATATGGTGAAAATGTGTTTTTGGTGCTTGAAAAACAAAATACATTGACACCACTTGAATGTTTGTAAACAAATTTTTACTGATACAGTTAATAATATTGATACCGCAATGTAAAGCTACCATAATGCACATACCTATGGACTTATGAATCGTAATGGGCACTAGATGGAATATAATAAATAGTTGAACACCACATCTGTACACAGAAACATTGCCCCAAAATCCATAGAAATGTACATATACCAGTACAACATTTATTTTTCCATAAATTTACGAATGACAAATTCTCCAAAATAAAACTGATATTTTCCATTGTCATTTCTTCCTCTACTTCAATTTTTTGAAATAAACGCAAGCAACTACTGAATTTATAAGGAATTATGTACAGGTTCCTAAACAAGAAACTCCAAAAAGGCACAATTGTCTATACAACATGTACAAAAAAGAAATTGTCTGGAGCCGACAAAAAAAGTAAAAATAAAATGATTGGTCATTATAATCATACTCATCATATGATTGCACATACAATATGAATGTCAGTATCTGTGCTTTGAAAGGCGATTTGCAAAGAAACAAACCCCTGTAGAAGTGTTTTCAGTCTTACAAAGTGACAAGCATTACAAAAAGAGAACAAAGAAGAACTTTTCCAATTGGGGCTTTTCAGGTGGCAATGACCAGTCTGTCTTCGTCATCGCTGGATGCCTCATTGTAGTCATCAGATGCCTTCTGCCAGGAGGACACTGGTGGCAGCCTTGGAGGGGGAGGATCCCTGGCTCCCCCAACTGGTGACTGCTTAGCATTGTCTGCTCCACCCTCAGGAACTGGTGATAGATGCTGATGTGGGGATTTACCCCTCTCCTCCTTCTCTACAGTCTGTGTGAGCTCTGCTCCACTTCCACTCCCCGGGCTAGGCCTGCTTCCTGAGGCCACTTCTGGAGGACTACTGACCATCAAAGGTGTAGGCGGTGAAGTAGACAGGCAGCTCCTTGAAGGACCAAGTCCATGTTCAGTATGAGGTGGCTGGGCTCCTAGAGCTTCTGGGCTGCCCTGCCTCTCGGAGGGCCCAGGGAGAGGACTGAGGGTGTTGAGAGGGCTGAGGGAGGGAATGAGGGCAGGCAGGGCGATGTTGACTATCTGTAGACCAGGGATATGTGTTTGGGGGCCAGTGCTGCTTTGGGAGGTGGGGCTAGCAGCTAAAACCTGCAGACCCAGGGTGGCATTGAGGGTGAGCCCTTGCTGGGGCAGCAGCTGGGTGGGGGCCAGGCCTGTGTTGGTCAACCCCATGAGATTAAGTGTCTCCAGACCCATAGGCTGTAGAGTCTGGGCCTGTAGGCCGGCAATCTGCCCTAGGGGGAAGCAGGGCATGATGCTACTGATGGGTTCCTGGACCACATGGGGCTGGGCGTGAGAGCCCTCCGGTTGGGGTGACGTGTTGGGAGCTGGCAATGGGCTGGTGTTCCTGTGGATGACGCTCACAGCTGGGATGGTGAGCTGGACAGGGCCAGCTTGGATTGGCACAAAGGTGGAGTAAGCTGCCAGGCCAGCAGGCACCAGCTGGATACCCCCGACCGGGACCATGCTGTAGGGGGAGCGAGAAGGCTGCTGGGAGTGCAGGGGCAGATGGCTGAACAGGTGGGTCTGGGTCCCTGTTCCTGGTGCTTGGGAGAAGCCCTGTGTGGGAAAGTGCATGGGACCTTGGGAAGCGTAGAAGGAGGTCTGAGTGCTGCGGTCCACTGGGATGCCCGACTCACTTGTCGGCGCAGTGGGAGGTGCAGAGGAGCTCTCCTGTGCAAACAAGAGAGAGAGAAATGGGATTCAGATTTCTTGATTTGTGAGAAGACTTGAGATGAGAGGTGCAAAGCGAGCCTCAAGACCAGCCAAGGTAAGAAAAACGGCCAATCAGCATTCAGAAAACTATTCACCTTTTAAGACCATTCACCGGAGCTTTGTGGAAGTGCCTTGCATGCGGGATTCAAGGTAAGAGTATGGACGGGAAAGGAAGCGAAGAGAGACAGGAAGAGAGGGGTGGAGAGAGACACAAGTGGAATACATGGGTCTCACCTGGCCGAGCTTGGTGCCCTTGCCCGGCACTGGGGGACTAGGGGGCACGTCAAAGTCAGGGTAGTCGATGGACATCTGCCTGCACGGTGACACGGGGCTCATCATGTGCACCGACTCTGTGTCTGAGGTGTAGGAATCACAGGTAGGCGCAACAGGCGGAGGGGAGTGAGGGAGGGGGCCTGGACTGGAGCAGGACCAAGAGGTGGACACCTGCTTGCACAGGGACACGGGGCTCATCATGGGGACGGGTTCTGAGGGGCGGGAGTCAGACGTTGGATGCTGAGGCAGGGGGAGGGGAACTGAGCTGATGCACATCTGAGCTAGGAGGGCACTAGGAGGGACCTCGGCCTGGTTGGAAGGGATGTGCTGGGGGCTGGCAGAGACAGAAGGGTTGGTGGAGAGGCCCGACTCTGCCTGGCTGTCCTCCTCCTCCTCCTCGTTGTCGTCGTTCTCCTCGTCGTCGGGGCCCTCGGAGTCGTCGCCGTCTGAATCTGGACGGTCAGCACTGCCCACTTGACTGCGGTCTCCTGCAGTTGAGAGAAACAGTAAGAAGGAAGGCCATCTCGCTTATTCTACATTGCATATTAGTCATCAGAGCTAATACATAAAAGATGAGCTATTAGGCAGATTTTAAACTGCTTTCATTCATTAAAAATCAAATATTCTTGTCTATGTTTCTCTCACACTATGAGAACATCTACCCAGGACCACCATA
The DNA here is from genome assembly GCA_900683385.1 of Anoplogaster cornuta. NCBI lineage: Eukaryota > Metazoa > Chordata > Actinopteri > Trachichthyiformes > Anoplogasteridae > Anoplogaster > Anoplogaster cornuta. The sequence goes on along the minus strand of CABFOP010086726.1, from coordinate 545 downwards.
AGCCCCTAAGCTCCATCACAGGCAGAGGAGGCAAAAACAAATACGCTCTTAAAGACTGGGACCATAGAAATCTTTCAGGCAGCTTCTCTCTTTTTTTCTAAAATTAGACGCAGCAATTTCCTCTTTCTAAACGCTGTGCATGCCGCCCACATGCGCTCTGAGTTAACAGGGGAAGAAGCTGCATTTAGAATTTCTAATTAGACCATGGCTCAGCTATTGATCGGCATAGCTACAGAGCACAGGCAAAGACAATCCGTATTTCATAGCTCTAGTCATTACCAGGAGAACTATTTAAAGGGCAATCCTGTTGTTTGAAACCATAGGAAAAGGGATAAACAAGACCTTGCTATATTTACCCAATAATACACATGTAACAATGTACTGGCAATAAACCCTTAAACAAATGGGGAAAAGTGTTTAATGATTAAGCATATTTTCTCTATATTGGCAAGCTATGGCTTCACATATGTAAGTAAAGGCTGAGCAGTGAAACACTGTACCCGAGTCCTCAGCCTTTACTTACATATGTGAAGCCATAGCTTGCC
>CABFOP010086725.1:0-10225 GCA_900683385.1 Anoplogaster cornuta | reverse complement strand
TATGGATAAAGGAAGGATCTGCTCATGATCCCAAACACACAAGCTCATCTGTCAAACACGGTGGAGGTAACGTCATGGCTTGCATGGCTGCTTCTGGAACGGGCTCGTTGATCTTAAATGATGATGTAACATAAGATGACAGCAACAGAATTAAAGGTGCAATAGGCAAGAATGGTGAATTTCAGCGCTGAACCTGACCGACGTGTGGACTGGTGTGGGAAATGTGGTGTCCAGAAGTCCGCTTGCCCGTTGTCGCTCGGGGGGACGGTGTGAAAACGATAATGGTCGCCGTCGCACCATGGTCCAGTGTCTACTACTCGGAGTCTAGTTTCCTGGTTCTTTGGGAATGCAAGTAGGCCATCCAATACCGTCCAATCATTTCATTCGGCTGGAATGAAATGATTCATCAGGGGCAAAACCCCCGAAACAAACAACTGAAAGAGGCTGCAGTGAAAGCCTGGAAAAGCATCACAGAAGAAGAAACCAAATGTTTGGTGAGATCAATGGGTCGCAGGCTTGATGCAATTACTGCAAGAAAGGGATTTGCAACTAAATATTAGTATTATATATAGTATTATTCACTTTAATCTATTTTAAGTTGATCTGTTCCTATAGTTTTGCTCACCTAAGAATTGGGTGTTCCATTACAAAAGGTGCTATCTTCTAAGTTGTTTAACATATCTATCTATTTTCTATGTAAATACATGGAAATAAAAGCTGAAATGCTGCTCTATTGTCTCATCTTTTGATTTCAAATGTTTTCAGTGTATAGCAAAAATAAAGGAATTGGCCTCAACATTCCAATAGTTTCAGAGGGGACTGTATAAAAAGCTTGCACATTACACAACAGCAATATGAGGTTGTACTGTAGCTCCCTGGTGGTATGTAATGCTTAAGATGTCAATCACCACCATCTGCAGGCCAGTATGGGTTACTACCACAGATTCAACTAGACAAGAGTTAAAGTGAATCAAAGAGGCCATCAGTCTGCCCCTAGTGACTTATCTGGCATCTGAACATGGAGATGCTTGCCAGCACTGCTGCCATGCCTAAAAACACTTCACATTGGTTACTTAACTGACTACATACCTATGTAGCATTGAGATTCATCACTGTCTCCACCAATGGCAATTGTGCTCCCCTCCATGAGAGCCATGACTCTCTTAAAGTGGCGCTGGTTGATAATGCGTCCGTAGTCGTCGAAGGTCTTTGGGTTGTCTGTGTAAAATTCCTACCATATGGAAATAAAAATACATGATCTTCATATTACTTGCACATCGGAGCCAAATCTCTGAATTCAAGACAACACAGAGCTTCAGGAGGTTGCTATATTGCATATAACAGGGGTTCTCAAACACTTTTTGTGTCATGGATCCAAAAAATACATTAGGGAGGTTATTGTTTAGTATTTAATTGCATAACTGTCTACACGGTGCATGGGGAAATAATAGTGGTGAGAGTGAAACCTATGATTACAATAGTCTTCTAATTGTGATGATTTTCAGTGAAATTATAGCAGGGTGTGCTGCAGTGCTTCATTGTCAAGGCGGGCTGCCTTAACAAGAATCAGCCACCTTGGCTGAGAAATATTTCATTGTATTCATTAATTTAATTGGCAACTGAGTTCCAGAGTGACTGTAGCAGTTATCAGCGACATCTGCAGGTCAAGAAGCATCACTGCAAGTTGAGGGGAGCATTATTTTTGGGAGCAGCATGCCCAGATAACCTATCGATAGATAAGACTATTAATTTCCAGGTGGGGAAATTTCATTATTGTCAATTGTTTCATTATTGTCATTTTAACTTTAACATCAGTATGCCTGACTACGTGAGCAATAATCTTAGTCTTTTGTTAATATTTTAAATAATTATTAAATATACGTTACGTTATTTACGTTAGCCAACCTTACCATATATAATGTGGATACAGGAAAAATGTATCTAAATGCATGTTTACTTTCCATTTTAAGTAGAGCCAAGCTCCACAACCTCCAGCTTAAACGCAGGTCATCAGGATTGAGTCTCAAGGGGCTTTAGAGTATCTAGTACCTCTATACTATAACTGAAGGACTGTTTGGTTACATTCTGATTATGACAAAGTGAGCTGCACAACATCCTTATTGTTACATTTTGTTTTTATAAATAAAGAAATTGACAACACAGCTGTGTTATTGACTCCCCTGGAACCACCCTCAAGGACCCCTGGGAGACCCCGATCATACTTTGAAAACCACTGGCATATGGGGAGTATAATGCATACTGTATGTATTATTACATTAGTTTGATTTCAAACCTTGATGATTTTCCTGATCTCCTCCACAACTTGGCTTTGGATGCAAGGTTCACACAAGATGTAGTCTGGGGCGATGCACGTCTGACCACAATTGACAAACTTTCCCCATGTGATACGACTGTTAAGGCATAGAAAAAAATCCCAAAAGCATCACATCTTAAACTGCAAAATTTAATACTTTAAACACTGCATCTGCACTCGGTGCTAATACACAAAATGGGACTTGCTAGTGATTTGTAAACAGCATCAGCCCAATTCCTTGTTTTGATTTCCACACTACAGAAGAATAAGTGAAGAATAAGTTACTTTCCTATAGCTAAAATAGCACTATGTAATGAGGTAAATCTAGGCCTTTTGGACCCAGAGTGCAATCTTTTGACTACAAAACATGTAGATTATGCTGCATGAGCTGTATAGAGAACTATGCTAATCATTGTATGTCCTTTTTGCAGCTAAAAAATCTGAACCAATTAATGTCAATTGTATGGGAGAAGGCTGAGATGGAACTGCAGTAGCTGCGTGTTTGGTCGTATGAACTTCAAAGGAGCTCTGACTGACATGGGGGTGAGCAGATGACATGAGTTTTCTTTTTGGGGTCAAGTGTTCCTTTATTGTAATGACACTGTAGAATAAAATAGAAAGTCTTAAATGTGAATTATAAGTCTGTCACTTTTTGGATTAGTTATTTTTCTTCAAAAGACACTTGTCACATGGTGGGGGAATTACTTTGTACTTACTTTCCTAAAAACTAGCAACACTCTTTGATTTTGGTGAAGAATGCAAGCAATGCTAGCAGCTACGTATGTATTGTGTTCAATTTTACAGTAAAACTCACCGACAGGCGACCCTGAGGTCACAGTTCTTGTCGATGTAGCAGGGGCTCTTCCCTCCCAGCTCCAGGGTAACTGGGGTGAGGTGGCGTGCTGCAGCCTCCATCACCACTTTGCCCACTGTGCTGCTTCCTGTATAGAAGACGTGGTCAAACCTCTGCTTCAACAGCTCCTGGGTCTCTGACACGCCGCCTGTTACCACCGGGTACAGATCCTATGGGTGGTATGCGCAGCTATTCAAACCATCCCCACCTTCACAGAAAATGCATAAAGTTGAGATAGAGTTTAAAAAACAACAACATGGGAGCCTCACCTTGTCTAGATAGAGAGGGAGAAGTTCCTCCATCACCTTGGAAGAGTGATGACTGACCTCAGAGGGCTTTATTACTGCTGCATTCCCTAAAAGATTAAAGAAAAGAGCTGCAGATCAGACGGTCGAGTGATACCATAGTGACTAATGTCAATCAATTTCAAGGAGGTTAAAATACATATCAACTTTTTTGGTGTACCACTTTCCCTCAACCTGCCTCATCTAATTTAGTTAGTGTTTCCTACCTTCCCCAGAGTGCCTTTCAACAACCCCTAAAGAAAAGATTGGAATTTGCTTCTTTCAATCAAAAGGTGTGTGCATGGGCATATAAATACTTTGAAAGTGTAATCCGTGAGCTGTGGGTTATATGTGTAGGTGGAGCAAGCAATGGCATAGTAAGTGCAAGAGAGCACATAATGCAACATATCTGCATTGCATTATGGTCTACTGAGGCTACAGTCGGTGGAGAAATTGGTTTCCCTCCCTCTTCTACAACAAATTCCTCCCGGGATGATTGTTGAACATTGGTCCAAAATGGTCGGTCTAGAAAGAAGACCTTGTTCTTTGATTCTGAGGGACAGACACCAAAACCTGATGTTTACAGTTGATGTTTTAGATCACTGAAAAATGTTCTGCACTCAACCTTCATTGTAGCTGCACTGGAAATATCTCAATGTGACTTCACGTTATCTATGTTAAAGATCACCCTCCCACCTGACATACCACTAATCCATCTACCGGAATACAAACTAGATGGAGTGAAGTGGAGAGAACTTGCCTAGAGCAAGGACCTCATCAGCTCCAGGTCCCAATGGAGTTCCATACAGGCTCTACAAAAACGCACCAGTTGTCCTGCGATTCCTCTGGAGGCTCATGAAGGTGGTAGGTGCAGGCAGGAGATACCAACATCCTGGCAGAGAGCCGGAGGAATCCTTATCCCAAAGGAAAATGACTCGGCCAGTTCCACCAGATCAGCCTCCTAAATGTTGAGGGGAAAATCTTCTTTAGCGTGGTGGCTCACAGGCTTGCAGGATACCTGCAAAGAAACCCTCACCTCAATCACCACGACCAAGGCTTGTACTGTACGGCTGTTGAGAAAGCTTCAAGAAAACATCGAGCTGGCTCAGATGAAGATCAAGCCGAGCAAGTCCAGAAGCATCTCCTTTGTCAAGGTGAAGCTGTCAGACCAACGCTTTTACATTGGCGATGAGGCTATTCCAACAGTCTCTGAGAAGCCTGTGAAGAGACTAGGTCGGTGGTACAATGCCTCCCTCAAAGACAGAGAAAGTAGATCAGCTCAGGAAGGATGTAGAGTATGACTGCATCCTGGGAGGATGCAGTGGAGGAGGCCTACGAACGCAAGAAACTGAGGTACGCTGAGCTGGCAGCCGATGTGCAACAACGGGGTTAGAAAGCAAAGGTCCGACCGGTCGAAGAAGACTGCAGTGGGTTTGTAGCTACATCAACATCAAGGCTACTCCAGGAGATGGGAGTGCGAGGGAAGGCCCACCGCCAGGCAGTCAAAGACCTCTCCAGAGTGGCTGAAAGGGGGAGTCAGTGGCTGTGGATGAAGAGAACGGACTCCACCAGGGCCCGCAAGTGAATAGATGGCATCTAGGGGGTGAGCCCGGGACGCCGGGATTCACTGCTGAACCCTCTGGGGGTGTCGTGGGCCTATCAGCGAAACATCAAGGAAAGAGGGCGCCCATTTGATAACCCATCACTCACTTGACCATCCCGCAGAGTCTTGGCAGCGTGTCTCATCTGTGCAACTAAGGGATATTAACATCTAGTCCTACACAACAGATCTTATCTATGTCTATGTAAACCTTCCATCTGTCCCCTAGTGCATTTATAGTGTCATTTTACTGCAGCAATCCATGTTTGTCAACTCACATTTTGCAGATGTAATGACCTAGGGATTGATCAAATCAAGTCCACGACCCATTAACATCAGTACACCTATCTACCAGTATATGGGACTATTAGTTACCAGCAGCAATAGCCCCAACCAGGGGCTGGAGGGTGATGGCCCAGGGGTAGTTCCAGGCCCCTATGATGAGCACCACTCCCAGGGGCTCCGGCTGGACGTAAACCTCATCTGCTATGGTGAGGAGGTTCTTCTTTACCGGCCGAGGCGCCGCCCACTCTGCCAGTTTCTCTATAGCCAGGTTGATCTCGACCTCCAATCCCAGAGTTTCAAACAATTCTGTTGCATGTTGAGTCTGAAGGCAAAAAACAAGATGATGAGTATCCCAAATTAAAAGGTGTTATGAGTACAATTCTGTGTTTCTCAAAATCCAGGCCAAATTTCCCATAAACCCTGTTGCTTCCTGTCACAAGGAGGATATTGCTATTTGCAAATTAATGCAGTTAATGCAATGAATGCATGAGACAAGTTGTAAAATACATTATTGTATATTCCTGTAAAGTGACCCATTTGTAAAATCCGTTGATATTCCCTGACATCCCCAGAGAATTTCCCAAATGCTTTGACTTTCCCTGTCTAAAACCCAACCTCTCTCAATTCCATGATATTCCAAAACCATTAAGAATCCTGTACAGTTGTCTGGGTGTCTCATGATTATAGACCTTGTAGAGGTCCTTTTTGAGAGCATCAGCAATGTCCTTCTGTCTCTCTGTGATGAAGCGTTTCAGGCTCTTCAGCTGGTGGATCCTGTATTGCAAAGGTTTGGATTTTCCCGTCTGGAAGGACTTCCTCGCCTGCTGCACCACCAACTGCTCTCGAGACATCTTGGGTAGAAAGACACGAATAGGTGAGTGCCTACTATTTGAATGCCTAGTGTCACTCATGCACTGGTTTAAATTACAGACATTCAGTAAATGAGGAAGGGGTTCCAAAACTTTTTCATTCAAGGAAACTACCTCCCCCGGAAACATTTCCTAGGGGAAACAAAATTAATGTGACAATATAATCCACATGTAGCAGCTTTAAATTGAATGAATATGTAGACTAAGTCAATACAAATGGACAGTGAATGGACGCATAAGTGATGTCACCTCATTTGTTTCTATTGGGATGTCCCTTAGTGGCGCAGCACAGCAATGATTATACTTCCTGATCACCATGTTGCTTACCTCTGCGCATTGCTGGCTGCTAGCAGCTGTAACAACCAGTGGGGAAAAGCATTGCCGTAGATGAGAAACAGGGGAGCGCATTAGGCCTACATTCTGAAGTCCTCCTATTCCGTAATTCCTTCCACGGATGTTCGTCCAACCTGTGAGTTTTTAATATTTTTTTAACTGCTTTTGTTAACTACTGTGTGACAGACTGCTGGACTTTGCTAGCGGAACAGATGTCCCAGAAATTAAGTGAGGTTTCCACATCATTACAGGGCAGTTTAAAGTGTTTGCAATTCATAGCCCAGTTTATTTGCTATGTAGTGTACAGTCATTTGCCACATTACATTTCCATGGTTCAAGGGAAAGAACGTGAATTACAATAACTTTGCCCCTATATATTCAAGTAGTAACTGTATAACCATTAACATTCTTTAGAATCAAAATATGTAGCAAAGGGGAACCATCATCAATATTACAAATTAAAGGTGAAACAACTACTTACAATTTTAAGTCTTACATTGACAATAGTCAATAATAGACAAACTTTTCCAGGACAAAGGACTTGGAAGGCAAAGAGGGGCCTTGAATAATGGCCTTTGCAGTGCAAACTTTGCCATTTTTTCAGGGTAGGTTTCAGTAATCCTACCAACAGGCCATGATACTCGAGGATACTAGGGATCAACTACAATCACAACCCCACCTGAGTCCAGGTTTTCCTAGTGAATTTCTCATTTCTGATAATAGCTGATGAAAACAGATCTGAAATAATCTGGCTGTGGCACCACCCTCTTTCTACCCATAAGTTGTTGTGGGTTGATTTCCTAGTGTAACACGGGGTGCCATTTTCACAGATTTAAGTTCAAGAGGTTTCCCCTGGCGTCAGACAAATCTTCCGAAGGCCATGAGAAATGCATCAGCATCCATACTGTCTAAGAGCTCAAGATGTATACAACAAGTAGCAATTTGAACAGTACGCCCCATTTTTTCTTGGTACAGCGGTCAACTTTGAATGGCCCAAAGCAGTCCATACATGTAGACCAGAAGGGGGGCTTAAAGAGCCTAAAGGCTCATTTATGCTCTACGTTACATACGTATATGTATACGGACGGAGCCTTCCATCCGTACTCTGCGATCATTTCGTCCGTATTTGTGCATGTTTTCTGAGAGCTTGCGGATCCGAACCAAACGGAGCAGTACCACAGGAAGTCGTGGGGGCAGTAGTTCACGTGCAACCAGCGAAACACAACAAAGAAGACTACATTGGCGACATGGCGGAACTTTTTGAAGAGAGGTTGTGTGAGTTGGTTAGGAGTTACAAGCACATTTACAACATTTACAACGCTGCCTCTTCTTTTTTTTGCCTCTTTCTTGACAGACACATTATCATGATCTCCTTGCCAAGTTTGCTATTGTCTGAAACAGACCTCTGAACCCGGAAGTGAACTCTGAACTGAACTCTGAACTGCCCTCTAGTGGATGTCTTGCTTAACAACCATGCCAACATAAAGGACGCAGGGAAGTATGTGGGCAGTGACGTTTACAGCGTTTGAAACGGACGTACCTATTTACGTATGTAAAGGGAGCAAAAATGAGCCTTAAGCCAGGCTGAAGGGTCCTAAGCTGGACAATAGTTAAACTAGATTTGGGCTGAGATGGCATTAACACTGGAGGTTGAGATGAAGTTAGGGAAAGAGTGAGAATGAATCAAGATGCGATGAGCAGGAGTTAATGTCTTGGAGGAAGGGAAATCATGAAAAGAATAAGGAAATTCCTCATCCACATGAAGAAATGGGAGCAGCAGCTCCTTCAGGATGATCATTCACTTCCTGTCTAACAAAGATAGTAACAAGCTGGGCTGAAACAAGCTCTTGCTCCTTTATGTTGATACGTCTATTTATGTTAACCTGTCAAGCAATTATTTCCCTTTCCTTAGTTGCTTCCTCCTGTATATGTTGAACAACTCTGGCATCAATCGGTTTACATAGTTAATCTAATTCCTTATCCTCCTCTGTCTTTTAAGCTATTTTAGTTCATCTCTCATTTGCTTTTCCTCCAGGTGACTGGTTTGGAGATCACTCCACATTAGAAGCATGGCTGCCTCTGAAATGCCTAACAATTTGAGAGCAAGTAGGTGGCCTATAGGCCTTTGACTTTTGGGTCTTACCCCTCAGGCTAGGGTAGATGGCTGAGCAAGAAGTTGAAACAATGCTCCAGGGGCAGATACTAATGTGGATGACATAGAAGTCTAATGCTGTGTGAGAAGCAGGCACTGGTGGTCTGGGTGAAAGTTGAAGCTCTGTTTGGAGAGCAGGTGAAGATGGCTTGATGTTTGAGACACTTCATGTTAGGTCCAGTTGAGTCTATTACACCTGTACATTCATCCATATACTCAGTAGAAGCAGCCTTAACTTCAGTTGTTGTAATGCAATTAGTCTCTGAAGCCGCAATCTTGGGACTCTGTGTGGATTGTGGCTCTATTGGGCTCGAAGGACCATTTGATGTAGAGGGCAGTTCAAACTAGAGCCACAAAACCACCAGGAATCAAGTGCAATTCATAGCCCAGTTTATTTGCTATGTAGAGTTTCCAATCATTTGCCACATTAAATTACCGTGATTCTAAACAAGGCAAAGAACACAAATTACAATAACGCTCCCCCTATTCAAGTATTAATTGTATAACAATTTGCTACATATTTTGATTCTAAAGAATGTGTAATGGGGAATCATCATCAATATTACAAATTAAAGGCAAAGCAACTACTTACATTGACAATAGTGCAAAAGACCCATGGCAACAATGGCGGCAAACTTTTCCAGGACAAAGGACTTGGAAGGCAAAGAGGGGGCCGTCCTTATACATGCCTCTATATACACTGGTGCCATAACACCTAACCACCACTTGGTACTTTAAGTGCAGTGGCAAAATGGTTTACCATGCTCTTTCTTACAATTAGAAATACACTTATGGTTACAGACTTTGAAAATTGAGAACTACAGTGAATTGAGAATTAAACTATAATTTGCCTGATTGGATTTTTTATATATTAGCACAGCACTTAAATAGTGGGTTATACTGTAGCTGGACATTAAAAGACATAGCACCATCACATGGCGGTAATGTTCAACAACACCGCAGATGTAGGGGTGTAACGGTACACGTATTCGTATTGAACCGTTTCGGTACAGGCTGTTCGGTTCGGTGCGCATATGTACCGAAATACACGCCCAGCTTTTAACCACGAAAGTGCAGAATGGATTTAAATTGTGTGTGGAACATAAATTCACAACTCAGTTTTCCCCCAGACCCTTCCGCAAAGAGACGCGGAGCCATCCGGGCGGAGCACAGAGCAGCCTAGTGTTAGCGTGTTAGCATTTAGCGCGAGCAGACCAGCTTCGTATGAAACGGAACGAAGGAACGAAGGAACGAAAACGAGTCCAGTGCAAGCAGCTCCCCGTTGCGTTTAAGCGCCTCTCCCTGCTGATTCAGACCGAGCAAAAATAAAAACACGCCACAGGTGTTTTTGTGTTTTTATGGCAACGGATCTGCGACCCTACTCAGTTGTAGAAAATGCTGGTTTTAAACATATGCTGGACGTGATTGAGCCTCGTTACAAAGTTCCCTCTCGTCCGCATTTCAGCCAGAAAGTCATACAGCCCTTTATAAACAAACACAGCTGTAGTTGTTGATGACTTATCCAAAACATCAGA
>CABFOP010086720.1:0-11142 GCA_900683385.1 Anoplogaster cornuta | reverse complement strand
GGACCGAATGAAATGATTGGATGTATTTATTACAGTATTACAGCTGATAGACACCGGATTTTTTTCATTTTTTTTTCAGAGGACTGATTTATTGATTTCTGTCAGGATATAAAGACAATTTCTACAAATATAACCGAAAATGCTGCTCAGAACATTGCTCGTATTACCTTTAAGTAAAGGATCTGAGTACTTCTTCCACCGCTGCCAGCAGCCTAGTTCAGTTACTGTTAACATGGGACTACTAGCCACTGCTAATGCTAGCTTCTACTAGCTACGTTAGCTAGTGTGCTATCCAGATGTGTTAACAAGACAGTGATGGTTAGCTGACCAGATGCTATGGTTAGCTAGCTAACAAGCTACATGATCTAAACACTAAATCAATCAGATGTATCAGTGATGAATTGATCAATTCAGTCAGAAACAGACATAAATTAACCATGAAGATTGAACTCTTGTTGAGACGGACAACTTGTACATTTAGAAACACAATCAACTGTTTACAGTCTGTGTTGCCCAAAAGCTGAGGACCTCCAATATGGCCGCCAGAGAGCATGTGACGTCGCCTGAAAGCCTCTATAGAGCTATGAAGTGAGATTAGTTAGGAGGAGAGAATGGAGGGATTCAGTCTTTTTGTGTTGATAGGGATGGAAGGATATGAGGAATCCATGCTCTCAGAAAAGCCAGAAATGGGGAGATGTAACAGCAAGGGAAAGAAAGGAAGGGATGGAGAGGATTAGAGAGGAGAGATGGAAGGGGGGATAAGATGATTGGGGGGTCTTATGAAAAAGATGAGAGAACACAGAGGAAGAGATGGGGAGTGATGAAGAGGTGATGGGAGGAAGAGGAAGATTTGAGAGGTTGGAGATGAAAAGGAGAAGGAAAGGGAGCGATAGAGAGAGAAAGAGGAGGTGTAGAGGTGGAGGTTTTTAAGAGGGGAGGAATATTTCAGCAGCTGATGACGGAGGAAAGACTGAGAGGAGAAGTAGGGGTAGAAAGACAAAGAGGAGAGAGGGCAGGATAAGGAGAGGGCGATATATTACAGAAATGAATCACTCCCCAAAGAGCATCTGGTTCAACAGAGAAATGAATTTTTCTCCTCGTCGGGCGTGATCATGTTTCACTGCATGCTTGGCTGCAGCCATCATAAAAACGGCTAACTGTGATGGCCGTTCAAGAGTCTCTACTCTCACCGAGGAAGAAACTTGAAGACATAAATGTTGAATTTAAGTATCTCGTGCTTCATCACCAGACACATTTAACCTAAAATCCTTGTTTACATTGTCAGCATTTTTCATCTAAACCAATGTAACGTCAACTTCAAGCATGCTAGCTTATGGCTAGCAGAACCCAACAATGCTACAGCGTAGCATGCTAACATAGTACTAAGTAATATTACTCATGGAATAAGTGATTAATCAAAACAGAATAATCGGCTTCATGGGTTTCATTACTAAATACTATATATACATTTTGGGGAAGATTTTTTTTAATTTTAACTTTTAATTATAGTGCCCCCAGAAGGCCAATCATTGTATTTCTTTAGAAAGATAAAAAGTTATAACTTCAATTAGAGTCTAGCAGGTTTACATAACATACTTTTACATTACATAGTTTTACATAATTCATACATTACATATTTCATTATAGAATGAAACTCTTCAACTGTGCACGTGGCTGATACAGTTAGTGATGTATAAACTATGTATAAAGGTTAACCGGCTTAAAAAAAAACATTCCAATTGGTCTGAATGTCAAATGTCATTGACTTCCAATCCGGTAAGAGTTCAGACCAGGAGCGGTGGCGCGAGGTCTGATGGCTTTTTAATTGTTCAATAGTGCCGTTAGAGTGCAAACTGTTATCGGTGTTGAAGAGTGGGAGGGGGGTCGTGTGTAGAGGAGAGGAATGAAGTTGTCGTTCAAAATGTCACCAGCAATTTCCTCAGGGCGAAAGTACTTTTTAGAAAGCGGAGACTGATTGAACAGTTTAGCTGCTGGACCGGCAGCGCCCCATCATGTCGCTGACAGCTGGTGACGTGTTCAAGCCAGGTTATGAGTCGGCTTTCTGTTAATACATGCAATTAGAGTTTCAGATTACACAAGAGCTCGGTCGGTCTAGGTTTATACGATACTCTCATCCACAGTGAGCAGACAGTCAGCGTTCACACTGCAGGCAATCAAATGATGCTTCTGAACTGAGGATCATATCACATTTTTGTTTTGGTGACTATCCATATCTAGTTCAAAATGTCAGCTACATCAAATACCAATAGGAACTCTGAAAAGACACCCACAGATTCACAATAACAAAAAAACCTCACATCCGTAATTGTTCCCGCGCTACGTAGCCTTTTTATTCACTGGATTTTGACGATGACTTCATCATCAGATGCCCCATAAAGGAAGAACTAGACCAGATGTGTCTATCTACTCTCGGCGCAAGACAATGATAACCGTCTCAAGCTCATGACATAAACTTTACCGGTAACCATGGCAATGCTGAAAAAAACCCTGACTTGAACGTTCAAATACCTGAGAGTCCAATTTAGTAGCACATGTCCACGTGGTCCGGATCGGATTTGCCATTCACATTGATGTGAAATAATCAGATTTGTCACTTTAGAGGGAATTGAGACACTTTGAGCTGCAGTGTGAACGGAGCCACACCGAGACAGTCCAGGTCGTCGACGGGAACACTGGCTGGGATTGAACCTGTGACATTCCAGTAATGACACAGTCTCTCATACATGCACTTGGCAGATAACCCCATTAAAGGAAAAATTGACCCTTGAATCAACGGGGATAAGAAGATCACGCCACCACACAACAAAACAGACCTCGCCATTAACTCAAACAACCTGCTCGTCTTCATCACAGCGATGCCGCCGGTTATATTACCCAGTTTACACTGCAGCAGCTGATGTCACTGATTGGCTCACCTTCAAGTTAGAGAGGGCGCAGCTAATCAGTGGAAGTACCTGGTGTGGTGATTGGTTGGATGGGAACCCCGGCCATGGCTCATGACTGGGGAGCGCCGGGAGGAAGACTAACCCAGAGGGAAAAGAAGATCTCAGTTCTGGATCGGTCTCGTGATCACCTCCATCTGAAGTGTTTCTCCTAAAACCTCTTAGGATCCAGGAGGAGACGACAGAGAGAATCCACTTCCTGAGTTCAGTGTGAAGATGTAACCATGTGACATATCTAACGGTCATCAGCTCCTACCATCTGGCTGCTGGAGAAGAAGGAGCCATGAAACATCACGTTGACTTTTCTCTGAGGTCTTCCTCTGATCTCACACTCTCAGATTCAGTCAGATCAGTTGGAGATCTGTCGTTGTGATCAGAGCTGATATGTGGTTGTTTCTCCTGAGTTGAATTGGAGAAACAGGAGAAAAGACCTTTAAGGCCTTTACACACCGGGGGCGTGATGAATAAACCACACGAAAATGCGAAATACTCGTCTGTGAATATTTTGCATGAAAACTATTCATACCGGCGACAGTTGCAACACTTGTTCAATAAAAGATTTGAATAGATTCTCCTTGTCCTCACTCGACAAAAGATGATTTTGAGTAACGTTACATCCCATTTACAAGGTAGAGAAAGAGAAGGAGAGTTCCACTGACTCATCCAGGAGCTGAAGCTCCACCACGGGCGGTTCCCGACATATTTTAGGATGTCGGTGGGACAGTTTGAGGTCCTTCTGGGGATGCTAGCGCCGCATCTGAGGAGGCAAAGGACCAACTACCTGGATCCTATTGACCCACAGCAGCGTCTGGCAGTCTGTCTGAGGGAAGTTGTTGTATAGTTGTTTGTTCCGCACAACGTGATTGGTTGATGCCTTTATTCGTGGTGCAAAAGCTCAGAAAAAATCGCTTTTTTGCCACGTAATATTCTCGTTCTGTGTGAAAGTACTGTGTACAAAAACAACAATTCGAAAAATATATTAACGTGCAAATTAATCGCACAAAAAAAAACACGCTGCCGGTGTGTAAAGACCTTTAGTCTCATCTTAGTGTTAAAGTGAGACAAGAGGTATAGGACATCTCTTCTTGGGTTTTGCTCTCCTGTTGGGAAATGACAACTGTCTCACACAAGGTACTTAAAAAATATCAGATTGTCCTTAAAGGGTCATTTAGGTCTTTCACTTCTTGTAAATGTAATTTGAGATGACTGGCAGTGACAAGGAAAATCAATTCCTACACAGACCTGCCAATCAATAACGCTGGTATGAGCCTTTGGCTGTCCAGTATGGGGTCAGATTCCCAGTAAGTTTACAGTCTCCAGGATGTCTCTTGGCAGGCAAGAAAGGTGAAGGGAGGTGTGGGGGGGTGAGTCTGATCTTCCAGCTCTTTCCATTTCTATTTTAATCATTCTGCAGACGCTCTTATCCAGAACGACTTACAATTGAAGCCAGGACCCTGGCAAGCAAACCAGAACCTCCTATGTTCGTGAGGGCAGGGCTGCATTCCAGTCCAGTAAGGGTTTATCGCGAGGCCGGCCCACTCAGGAGCTCTCCGCACCCAGAAACACACATTCGAGGGCTTTGGATCATTTTGAAAATAAACTTCACACGGTTGAATATCATCTCTCGCCTGTGAGGTGAAACCACACCAGGCCTGCCGTCTGGCTTGATGCTCACAGAGAACTTCTTAAAGAGGAAGGAGGTTCTCTGGGGGGGCTGATGTGTAAGGTCTTGGTCCAACATTTCAATATGTTTTACATGTTTTTTAGAGAGATACACCAATACCTGACAATTACCGTTGATGTTTTAGATCAATGAAACATTTTCTGAAACTGGAAATATCTCAACGTTGGCCCGTCATCCACGGGGAAGAAGGAAAATACACCAAACAACTAAATGGACCCAGAAATGCATCGAAAATCACCAATAATTGTTTTTTGTTTTTGTTTTTTTTTACAGATTTTTCCTTTAAAAGCATATATCCAGAAATACGCTCCTAATTTCAGTGTGTATATTGTGGTGAAATAACAGATTCCTCAGATCAGCTACAGGAAGTGTGGAAGAAAGCCAACAGCCTCTTTCGCCTCTGGTTTTTAAATGTGTGTGAAAGCGAAAAAGAGAGAAGCTAAAAATAAAAAACTTGACTGACTTCTCTTTTCTACCCAATTTAATCTTCCTCTTCTCCTCCCAGCGTCTCGGCACGATGATTCACCGAGTCACAAAGTCAAAGCGCTGCGTTCCTCCTCGAAATGAAGTGCCAATTGGAGGCTTCCTCTCCTGCCGGCTCGGCGCTCGCTTGTTGAACTAAAAGCCTCCCAGTTCTTCTGACTGCCGCAGGAACCAGAGTTTGGTTTCACTGAATGGGAGTTTTAAAAATGACAGCCATGTGTTTAACTGAACGGGCTCTTGGCTGTAACAAAGATACAGCGGAAAATACAAATTTGCAGAATTGTCCCTTTCTCCAATATCTTCCTGTCTTATTTAATAATTACCTTTTTCTCCTCAGCTCTTATTTGTTCTTAGTTATCATACATGATCCTTTTAAGGGGTCACAACTCAAAACACCCTCACAATTCTCTATTAAACAGGATCATCTGTAGGGACAGATATATATTATGTATATGCACTCCTACTGGTTCTTTGTAAAGTTAGTAGCTAATTCTCCATATCACAAGATTGAACATTAAATGCTGACTTGTTTTTTTCTATCAAAGACCCATTATTTTTACTTCCCGGTTACATCATGGCGTACCAGCAGGCGGATATAAAACTCCTCCCATCATATGAAACCTACAACATTCAACGTGACATCACGGCATCGTCGTACGGCGGCACGTTTCTGGGTGTTCGCCCCCTAAAATCCTGTTTCCTTTTCCTAAGACACCACGGTTGCAAAATTTGTGAAATTTGTGACAGCTCAAGATCCCGCCCCAACATCCTGTTTCAACCAGGAATATGTCGAATTGCCTGAATGTAAATGAGATATTAAACAAAGGGGATGAGGAAAGAGAGGTGGGTGAAGACGAGTACAATTCGCAGCACAACTGAATTTGAATCCCGATACAATTCAATAAATCCTGAAATGGTTCCTTATCCTCTTGGTTGGCTCCTTATCCAGCAGCACTGAATCCAATACGAGCGCCACTGAAATCAGACCAGAGCCTTTCTCTGGGTGCTCCCAGATATTTGACCATCACTAACATCTAATATGCTCAACACTCAAACGCTTTCAAAAATGGAATCTGTACACAACCTCTGTGACGAGTAGTTTTCAGTCCAGGCTGCTGCCACCACCCACCGATTGTATGAGCAGGTAATAGCACTGGCATTGGGATTCCTCTGACCTCCTGAGTCAGTCCCCCTATTTTATCAGTGCAGAACCCAATACTGTACAATAATACCTTCGTAATGTGTTGCCCCTGGGGGTGTTAGCACCATGACCATGGCTGCCTGAGGCATATGGGTCTGATTTGGGGCGACACTTAAACTGAAAACAGTCCAGGAAGTTTTAATGATCCTGCAGTTCCAGGATCAGACTAAAGACCCAGACCAGTTTCTTACACTATGGGGCTTGGAGCAGAACTGGATTTACGTCATTAATATATAATAATATAATAATTTAATAACTCTATTTAATTTAAGACCATATCTACTTAGTCTGGGTCCTGCACTGAAAGAAATTGAAGGAGCTTTAATATTTTGGTTTCCTCACTAGGCCCACAAGGGAGGGTCCAGTATTTATCTTTATCTATGGAGCTGAAACATTCCAGAAGTCAATTTCCAGAAGTAAATGGGAAATTTCATTTTAACGGGAGACTTACCGGGAGCTATCAGATTGCGAAACAACCCCAATTGTCTGATTTCAACTTCACTGCTAAGAAATCATGTTGACCGTTGAAAAGAATGGGCACCACTAACTGCCAAGCTAACAGCCTAGCTTGCCGCTAGAGGTACCCACCGGTTTTAATGTAAGATGCTAACAACTCTAACATACAGCAGCTTGTCCCCACCTGGTGAAAAAGAAAAATCACTGAACGCAATTGAAGATGTCAAAGCACCCCATTGTGTGTTTCTGATTGGATGGTTTCGTCGTCTGGACTCTGTAACCCTCCTCATCCCTCTCTCATCCCTCATCATTGACCTCAACCTGACACACCGGCGTCGGACCCACAATCTCATATTTCTTGGGGACATATACTGAGGGTCACAACCCCATTATGGTGCTGCTGGGAGGAGCTAGC
Organism: Anoplogaster cornuta; assembly: GCA_900683385.1. Classification (NCBI taxonomy): domain Eukaryota; kingdom Metazoa; phylum Chordata; class Actinopteri; order Trachichthyiformes; family Anoplogasteridae; genus Anoplogaster; species Anoplogaster cornuta. The sequence continues at coordinate 3,940 of CABFOP010086720.1, read as the reverse complement.
CACCCGGTCCAGGGAGGAGGAGGAGGAGGAGGAGGGGTGGGGGAAGCAGGGGAGGAAGTGAGGGAGAAAGAGAAAGAGCCCACGAGTGGATGAGAGACAGGAAGGATGAAACAAATAGTAGGGGGGTAGAGACAAGGAGTCAATGAGAAGGGAGGGAAGTGGAATCCTATCCTTCTCTAATTTGCTTCTGAAATCCTGTCTTCCTTTCTAATATCTGCACCCAGCATTCCTCCACCATGCATGATCGTTCTAGGGTCACAGGAATGTTTAGTTAGGTGGCTAAGCTCTCCGTCTGGATGAGAGCATCAGCTAAACAAAACTGTAACACAAGAAGGTGAAAGGGAGAAAGGAAAGTAGATGAGAGAGGAGGAAGGAGGTAGATGGGAAGGGTACATGGCAGCTACCAGATCACGGGAGGAGGACAGAGGTGGGTTGAGGGGAGAAACAACTTCAACACCTCTGGAAGGTCTCTGCCGCAGCCCCACTTCATACAACGGGAGAGTTTTATAGAAAGGTCGCCCTGCTTGTGGTTCAGCGTGCCGAAATGCAACCGTTACGTAATGGTGTGGATCTGCCTCGCATCGCCGACCTCCCTCCGTCACATGCTTACATGTTTGCTTTACAAGAGACGCCACCGCTTTCTGACCCCGGGAGGGGGAATCCAGCATGCAGAAAACACGGAGCACGCCGTGCAACCGGCAAACAACATCCACGCTTAAATGACGGTCAGTCGAGTGACATTTACAGTTAGTCGGCGCTCTTACTCAGAGCCATAATGATTTTTTTCCGAAGTTTTGTTTCCGACCACAACTCATTATCTCATTGTTTATGTTGATAGTTAAAGACGGGAGAGGAGCAGGAGGAGGTCTAGGAGGACAATACTAGGAGGACTGATCATGCAAGTGAGTAAGTGCTAGGAAAAGTAATAAAATAACAGCTAAGGAGCAAGGTAGAAGAAAGAGCAAACTGGAGCGAGTAGACGGGGGAGACGTGGGAGACAGGATGACTCAGTGGGGGGAGGATGAGCTGAGGTACTTCTTGGAAAGACGAGGTCTCAGCCGACGTCACAGACTCTGCTCCACTCCACTCTCCAGAGTCCAACATCTAATGAATCTACACCGGAGCTTTTAAGGCGACGGGATTGACCTAGTGGTTCGAGAGAGCCACGGGTTCGATCCCGCCGGCAGCCACGTGACCTGCTGAAGTGTCCCTGAGCAAGAATCACTAGCCGCTCACTTGCGCTGCTCTTGTAAAGCATTTCTGCATCTGAGATGTTTTAATGCTGCCTGAATTTAAGACCAGTTTAAAAAAACACAAATAATAAAAGTTTTCTGACTGAATGGATCTGATGAAGTTCTGGAACTGTAAATGGGCAGAGTGGGGAAAAGGACAACAGGAAATGAATTGTTAATGTCCAGACCTGATGTGTATTGGATGAATAACTGTTCTGTATTAGTGAACATGCAGCACAAAGAAATAAGACCTCTAACAACCGTATTTAAGACATCTGATGCTTTTTAAGGCCTTCATTTTTGAAGAATCTGTTTTAAAACTCTGGATAACGCCTCGTTCATCTTCAGAAAAGCTCTTTGCCAATTTACTGTTAATTTCACGTTGTTCTGTTGTCGTATCGAGAACTGGCCTGGCTGCTGCTTCAACACCAGACTGGGAATGGAGCAAAGCGGTGACTGATACCCATGAGGTCCAAACACAGAGAGAGACAGAGTGAGAATGGGAGAAAATGGGAGGAGCATCCCGACCCAGACAGGAAGTCAGCGGTCAAACCTGGACGTGATTGAATGCAGGAGAAGTCGGGCTGAGCGCTGTGGCATTACCTCCTCAGTGCAATGATGGATGAGAAGATGAAATCCAGACCCTTAGACAGACCGATAGACGGACAGATACAAATCTACAACCGATTGGATCCAGCAAAAGGCTTTAGTCTTCCTCTGTGCTTGTTTCTAATCAGAGTATCCCTCAACTTGGACTGTCTTTCATCTACAGCAGACAGCATAATGGATGCAGCCTGGCGGTTCTCAGCAGCTTCTTCACCCAGCAGCCTCTTTGACTCAGCCAAATATGAATCCCTACATATCCAATTCCACCACCTGAAATTCATTAGCCATGAGATTTTCATCTTCTCAAGAGCCCAAGTTGAAGTATTGTGTCTGTCTGGGTATTTTTGCCCCACAGGATTCTATTCTTGTCAAGCCTCTGAAAGCATTCTGACCATCATGGGACACTAAAACTCTCCAGACTAATGGAATTCTTTTCAACCGACTCAATGGTAAGGAATGGGAGGGTGGAACCACAGTGATTCAGGCATGATGGTGTCGCGGTTGGTGAGGTCATTCCACGAGGCTGGGGTTCGATCCCCCGAGTAGCCACGCCTACCAGCTCCTGGGTGAAGAGGGAGCTTCCTTCTCGGTTGGTGAAGGAAGTATCTCAAAAGGGGGCTAGCCAAGGAAATAAGAGCAGAAAGTATGTTTTAAAAGATTCACAGACATCAGTGGTACTTTGTCTTTCAATTAATGAAACATGAGTTTCAGTTCGCCAGGCAGCGTTCCAGCTCCAATTGACTGACTTGTCAGGTAATGGCTTCCTGAAACAGCTGGGATGGGGGGGGAGGGTCAAAGTGTCATATGACAGTAGCCTCTGGCCAATCAGAAGCCACCGAGAACCGAACATTCCAGGATGTCTGCGGATTGTTTGATATTGGATAACCCTGATACCCTCGGCTCTTTTCACAGTGTCACCCTCGCTACCTCCTGGCGTTTGTGGTTTCAGAGAGGACCTTGAATTTCTTTCCTTTGGGCACTGTTTAAAAAAGATATCAATACGCTGCAAAAAATGACCATCTGTCCGTGGTCGTCCATCGCTGCTACCGGCATCATTTTGTGAAATCAGGACCTAAACAGTTTCCCAAAGCTGTTTGTGTTCCTTTGAGTTGACCTAGAACTCGGCCCTCCTGCACGTCGCCGTCCATCAAAAGCTTCAAATCCTACTGTTCTTGAGACAAACGAAAAAGCCGGGGGTCGGCTAAAAACACGATGATACGAGAACTATCCTCAACCAGATGAAACAATCCTCACTTGCAGATATATTCACGTCATATCGGAAACAAGTGATCACTCAATTGGCAAACTTGTCGCTTGTAGAACGAGATTCAAAGACGGTTCGATCGCTTTCTTGGGACGGACATTTCTTGCAGCGCGAAGGAAAGGGCCCTCTTCAGGAATGTTCTCGCTATTATCGTCACCGAAGTAGGCGCTTCACTTCTCTAGCCCAACCCAGGAGGACAGTGCTGTCCCATCCGTCATCCGGATCCCTCCTGCTCGTCATCGTTTCAGTTCTGTCAGCCGACTAAAGGCTTGTCAGAGCCGAGCCGGCCGCGGTAGCCGTGTCCACATTAGCTGCAGGCGATGGGGGTTTGAACATGGCAGAGCCGGCTTTGAGGTTTAGGTTACAAGCTTCAAAGTGGCATGGATAGTTGGTTTATGGATGAAAGTGTGTGCGAGGTGGAGTTACACCCTTCTGGCACGGGGATATCATGTGGGGACGTCGTGTAATTACTGCATTACACCCCCCCCCGCATATTTCCTGACACGATTTTGCATGGGGTAATGAAATTAGCTGAAATCCGCGGATACAGTTGCATCAAAAAAGGTGTTTTAAAGATTTTGCAATTCGTCTCTTGCTGCAAACCTACCCTGAAAATGTTTTCAACGCCTTCCACTATAGATTGAACTGCTGCCTCCATTTATTTCATGACAGGGGAAAAAAGTTGGAGTTGGATGGATGGATGGATGATATAGATAGATAGATGGAGAGACTAACATGGACAGCAGGGTGGGGGGGTCCTGTGTTGTTTGAGGTCAACGGTGTTTGGAAGCTGCTTTTGTTCAAACCTCCTGAAGTGTGAAAAACGGGGGCAAGCCTG
>CABFOP010086716.1:0-12799 GCA_900683385.1 Anoplogaster cornuta | reverse complement strand
GTATACACATTGAGAGACCTATAGTGTGTGTGTGTGTGTGTGCGTGTGTGTGTGTGTGTGTGTGTGCGTATGTGTGTGTGTGTGCGTATGTGTGTGTGTGTGTGTGTGTGTGTGTGTGTGTGTGTGTGTGTGTGTGCGTATGTGTGTGTGCACACAGCCGGATTGGCAAGATGTGCGTGTACAGTATATCTGAAGTCATATCTAGGGTCCACCCATTTGCTGTGGCAAAAAGCCAACACACAAAGGATTACATTCTTTTAGGATGCAAAAGAGATTTGATGTGATATCTAAGCACTCATCTATCATTAGGGCGTTTCAGCTAAAAAAAAAAAAAAAAAACATGGTAAAGAGAAATGTTACTTACAAACAATTATCAAATGTCTTCTCAAGGATGAAATCAATTAAGAGATGAGTTTTTAGTTTTAGTTCTGTGCAAGGCCAAGGCCAGTGGATCACCAGCAGTTTAATATTTCTTGACCTACCAGAGCGCTTGTCTCTGATGACCAGGTTTCTGCCCTCCTTAAGGTTGATGTTGAGGAGGTATCTCTGGGAAGGGACAGCGGCCCCCGCTGCCATAGCCTGTGATGAAGAACCATTCACATTAAAATGCTTTCTCCGTGTCAGGGCTTCTTCTACTTCAGTATCCACAGTGAGTCCAGTACTCACAGAGTTGTCTGACAGGTCCCGTACAACCTCGTCGAAGGTATCACCTGCTTCACTGGAGATCTATGTAGGATCGGATGATAATATTTTACAATGTACTAAAATGCAATGAATCTGAATAGTCAAGCTGGGTAGTCAAGGTGTGTATTACTCTATGGTGCACATGGTATTTTCTGGCTGTGATTGATATAACAAAGCTTAAATTTGTTTGTTTTTTAACTGTTTTTTGTACTTTTTTACAATTTACTTTTTTTTTTATGCCTACTACATAGTTGTTGCTAGCCATGTCACAAGAATTTCAATGTTCGGAATGACCTTGTGTTATACTGTGCATATGATAAATAAAACACTAAATTCTGCAGCTGTTCTAAGATTTGTCCACTGTATGTGAATTCTGTTTACTGTAGCAACAAAATAAAGGTGTGAGGGAAGTGAGATGTTATCAGCCTTCTGCTGTCCTTTTTGTTGAACTCTCCACACCACACTGTGTCTCGAATCAAACTAGTAATGCAGGTTTTGGTTGCTGGTTTCCCTATCAGAGAAGGATCTAAGCTAAAGAGGTGTCAATGGGTTTGGTTTCAACTATACCCAAGGGCTGCATGAAGCCAAATCCCACGTGCTCAGTTTCATTTAACACCATCTGAGACATGGAAAATATCCAAAGTGTATATCTGAAACAGGCTTAACCACAGAATGGTTTGGATATGTTGTGGATGCTGTAAAAGTAGACAGATACAATAGCCACTATTAGACTGGGGATATGTTCATAAAATGTTTTGTTATTTTATAGTGCTATGTGTCTATATATGTAAATAAAATAAAACCACTACTCAGCATGGGCTAGGATAACGACTGCAGAAGTGTGTTAAAAACAGAATGTGAAGGATAGCTTCGCAAATGTTCAAGCAAATGTGACCAATGTGAGAATGTTTTATGTGTTACTCATTGTGGTGTTGCATCATATTATATTAGGTATATAACAACACATGTTTTCCCGCATAACAATGTTAGGGTGACATTTTACATCTTGCAGTGCTGCGAACGGGATTTATAGTACAGAAACTGACCTCAACTGTTTCATCCTGGGCCTCTTCCGGTTGGTCTCCTTCCAGCTCTGGCTCTTCCATGGAGAAGATTTTTGACATCATGGGAGAGAAGGGATCTGGGTCCAGGTCCTCTGAGTCCATAGTCCAGGGCATGTTGACTCGCTCCTCAATGGGGGAGTCCAGAGAGGTACCATCTGTACTCTCCACTTGAGCCCCCGCACTGTCTATTAGCAGAGACAGCCTATCCACAGGGATGCTTTCTCTGATTGCCGGTGGAGACCCTCTGATTGCCGGTGGAGTCCCTCTGATTGCCGGTGGAGTCCCTCTTTCAGATGGCCATTTTCTTTGCTCACCTGGTGTGGTCTTTTTTTCTATGTCAGGGTGGTCTCCAAATGAGTTTGCTCTGGCCAGTGCTGCAGTAACTCCTCCTGGAAATGCATTCACTCCATCTGTCAGAGTGTTTTCATGTGTAGAGAGATTCTCCCTGTCTACTGGGAGGTTTGATCTTGGTGGAGGCACATGTATGTTGATAACAGATCTCGGTGCAGTGACAGGAACAAATGCAGGAACAGACGTTGGTCTATTTGCTTTGCTAACATTGGCTCTTTTGTCCACTTGTGCATACAATGCTTCTCCCATCAAATTCACTTTGCTCGTTGAGTCTGATTTTCTCATAACATCATCCACTTCTTCATACAAGGTCAGTGCCTCTACAGGTGCAGATATGTTATATGTGACAACTTTGTGCCCAATCTCTGGGACTGTATCAGTCAGTTTGTCTGCGAATAGTGGTCCACTGGGGATTGAGCCACTTGCAATGGAATCGGTATCACTTTGACCAGAGGAGGTACTAAAGAAGATAGCATCTGAGGCAGCGGACAGTTCGGCACCGCTAATGGAAGGTTCACTTGCCATAAACCTCAGGTCTGGTACTGAAATACTGCGTCGGTGGGCCAGCCTCTTTCCTTGCTTCACATGGGCCTTCTTACCGGGCTTCTTTAGGTTGGGCAACTTAGTTTTCAGACGCAGGTTTTCCAAGAAGTTCTTTTTCTTGAATTCCATCTTGAGTAATGTTGATATTGGCTACAATATTGGCTTTCAGATGAAAAAATCCCCCTCAATACTGACACAAGGCCACACGGTGTCTTATGAAGTCACCTAGATATACTTAAATTCTCACAAAACTTTCCTTATTTAACATTGCTTTTACTTCCTGGAGCCTAGTTTAGACAAAGAAAACCTCCTACTGTACCTGACCGGTAGACCAGAACGGCCTGATGCAGTATCTCCCAAATTAAGAAACAGAGCACAGCAGTAAACATCCAGTGAGGCAGCTCAACCAGTCTCACTATAGTGAAAATGAGGAAGTGTTTCAATACAGCAAATGCTCTTTCCTACCTGAATACAACTATAGTGATTGGTGGAGACTGTGAGGGTTCAAAGTGGGTGAAACTGGCCATACCAGTCCCACAAGGTGAGTTTCTGTGACAAAGGTTCACAAGTATGATGAGTATTTGTCTAGGTCAACTCTTCTGAAGTTAAAGTTCTATGACAGATAAACTACATGTGATTTCCGTTCATAAATATTATCAAACAAAGTTATTGTAACAACAGATGAAGAACACATTCAGCATTGTCCATGTATCTCTGATGAAACAGATGAAACACATTTTGTTTGTTTATTGATTAATTGAATGTTTGACTGTTTATTTGCATTTTAAGCTATTTGTCTGTTTATACATTACACTTCTCCTATTATTAGCTTTCTCATAGGCCTAAATATTATGGGGGAAAAACCAACTGAATTCTCTAATCTAGCCTAATTCTAGGATACAACTGTCCTCCTTATCAGTCCAAAACAGTCCCCAAATACTGCTGATGGATTCTGCAACACGATTTCTGAAGCATGTGAAATGCTGGTTATCTGTTCCTCTTATCTCATCCCTGATCTTCAGCACTGGGTCTGGCATTCAGTGGCTGCCTTGTCAGACCGAACTCCATCCCTTTCATACAGCCCTATATTTGTTTACAGTGGAACATGGTTTAGCCTAAGCTCGTCAAAAGTGAGCATTTGTGTTTGCAGAGTATAAACTATAGCTTTCTATCCACACATAGAAGATAATGCAACAGACCCACTGGTATCCACATTCTCCTTGTCTGTGCATAACAGCGGAGACTATACTGTGTGTGACAACAGATGTGTTTGAGTCTGGACCGAGCCTTGTTCAATATTTGCTGAGGTCTTAAGGAGCTCAGGCCCACATGAAAGAAGCCAAACTTGGCACCCAGTTAAAAGGCAAGGCTGGGCATCTGAATAGGGCAAGCCCCTATGGCAGGTGGCCTGTCACCCTCCCGTCTCACACAACTCAAACAGTCCAAAACCCTGCTTGGTTACTCTACACATGCACACTGGACCTCTTCCAGCATTCTACACAGCTGGTCTGGAGGACAGGTAGCCAAGAACATGCACTTGGGGACCACTAACTGAGTGAAGCACATGCAAGCCATCAAGATGGAATATGTCCAGGAAAGATTGAGATTGTCTACTACTGAACTGGTGTAAAATCCCTGTTTGTCTTGTGTGGTCTCACAGTAGTGTTGTTTTATGTTCTACTATCCGAGGTACTATCAAATTAAGTCTGCCGCAGCCGTTACTGTGTTGTACAGGTAGGGAATCTGACAGCTGCAGTGTTGCACCTCCCCACAAAAGTCTACAGTTGTGACATTGCTGTTGTGAGAAATTCAATATCTGACCCGTCATATTAAAATGCATTGTCTCAACGCCTTCAGAAACCTAATTCGATCTTCATGTGTACAGTTAATGAGTCGGCTTACACATTAAAGTAACAGTAACCTGTTGTTCATGGCTACTCTGCTAATACACTTCTATCTTCAGCTTACCATTATACATAATGTAGTGTAGCAGCAGGCCAGCAACCTCCTTTGTAATTTATTGTATTACAGTGCCACCTGGTGGTATCACTGTGAAAATGCATTATGTACAGGAAAATACAATGGGAACATATCAAGAGATTGTTCTAAAAGAAAATAATATCATTGATAGATTATCAGCTTTGAAACGTGATTACTATACTGCATGATTTTTATCTGAATGAATGAACATTCATCCATATTTTATTCAGCCCAAAACAGATAATTCCTGGTTTAGAAACCCCTACAATATAAAACTCATTAGGTTATAAAAATCAAACACTGTTTGATTCCACAGCTTTCCAATCATTTCCAATGAATCAGTTTTAGGCTAAACCTTTTTACATCACTTGTCTTGAGTTGTTTGGGTCCATAAACTGCGCTAGGCTGTAAGAATAACACGTTATTCAATTTGAGTACTGCTCCCCTTTAGGAAACATAATCTGTGGATTTAATGCACAGACCATGAAAAAGAATTGACGTGAAAACAAATGTTCTGACACGTGAAATCAGTGAGGTGAAGGTTTTAACAGCAGTGGTTATCACTATGTGCAAGGCAATGGCCTCAGTGTAACTGATGCATGGCGTCAATAGAACAGTTTCTGGGCAGGATTCACACATGAGTAGACAATGAGGTCTGATTGAGCATACATTGAGGTGTTTAATAAAGTTGACAGTTTCTATTGTTTGGGACTTCACAGGAGGACAAATTCTATGTAAGAGTTTTATACAGAATAAGAGAGATAACCTAAATTACACATTAAAAGCCAATATTTGTACTTTTGTGAAGGTAGAATACAAATTTTGTACAACAATATCTAGCATAGTATCTTAATTGTTAATAAAAAGTTCACTTGAATATTTATTGTATGATGAAGATAAAACAACACATTCAAGGGAAATAAAATGCAGATTAACTTAAAATCTCTTTTGATTTTGAAACAAATAATTTCATTTTTGGCAACAAAGTCCAGCTTGTGCCGCCAAACAGTCTGAGCATTCAAACTGAAAACAGCTTCTTTAGCTATGTGAACTATCAACTACAAACATTTACCAAACACATAGTTCTGTTTATAAAAGCCATCAAGCAAAGCAGTGTACTCTTGCACAGCAAAGTGAAGAAAGTTCTCTACAAAGTTGTCTTGATTACCCTTTCCTTTCACATTCATCAAATTGTGCACAATTTGGACATAGACCAAAAGAGCAAGTGTATCACATTGCATTCCCTATACATGTTCTTGTGTGAATCTTGAGGAGAGGCAGGGCTGATCAGGTGTGAGCGAGCTCTGCATTGTCTAGTACTTTTACGTGAAACTGAGAGAAAATAGTGGTGTCGTTTTTCTTTGGGATAAGGCATTTCCTAACTGTGCATATAAATAGAGAAACTACAAAAATTCCCTGATATGTTTATCAAGTGCTAAAGTGTGTGCTCAACTATGAGGTGATGCGTCAAGATGTGTTATTTGTTGTAGTGATGTGTTATTGCTATTTTCACCTGCTGTGTTAGCCTGGAGTACATTATGGTGGATATAAATAGGCGATGCTCTTTGCAAACCGTGTCTACCGCTGTCTGTGAAAGTGAGAAGATTGCCTCAGTGTATCCAAATCACTCATTTGTTTAAGTGTAATAGGTGTGCAACTTGCAGTCCAGCACCCTCTGGCGGTGGCACATAAATATACATGTAACAGGTTAACAGTCTACCCTCATCTGCTCAAGCCACAGTAAATTCATAATCTTCTTTCTAATGCTTTGTGGACTAAATATTAAAACTAACTATTCAGAACCTGTTATGTGACCTAGTAGGCGAAATACTGGGTTTAAAGCTGCATAGATCATTATGGGCATAAATTGACAACTACCATGGAGTTGATGAAGGGGCTGAGAGGCCAGAAACCTCAGAGACACACAAGATATGGCATGGCGAATGCAGAGTGATACTCCTCTCGTACAGCAAACTTCTCGTACAAATTAAGTCAATGTTCTTTTTTATGATTTAGCTGCTGAATTCGTCGCTTCTATGATGATGGAATAGAATACAGGTCAGGACCCTCTCCCACTGTAACAGATACTGAAATGTGTGCATGGTCTGCATGGGCAACCTCTGCATGGTCTGGTATGCGAAAACAGGCACTAGCCCAGCATGCCGTCCCGTCACCTTCCCTCTACATGACATCAATGCCCTCAAGTTTTCACTTTTCTGGCTCCTAAACGTTCCTAGACCTACAGTACAGTACTCCTGCTAGTAATGGGGCATGGATCTAATCCATAATTTCTGGTGCCAATGAACTGAAAATATGAGTTTTGTACATAATTATGCCTGAAATCTCAATTAGTCTGTGATATTTACAAAAACGTACAATTTTGTCAGAAAGTCAGAAGCCACTTCTACCCGATTTGTCTCCTGCTTTAATTCCATGACTCAATAATAGGATTGCGGAAATGGCTTGTAAGATGTCATGTCTTTCAGTTGAGCTACACACAATAACAATGGATTATTCTTCACTGCGAGGTTGGGACCTTGGGTTTGAATGTTGGCAGTGTATTCAGCAGCTGCAAGTATACAACACAAGCTAACACAATAGGAGCGAAGAAATCCTATTTCCCCTATAGCCTTGTGATCATCCTTCACAAATATGAAATAGTGGAACTTCAACCTCACAGCTTTGTTATTACTATTTCTTAAGGACAAACAACCACCACTAATAAAGGGAAAACAACCCACAAATCTACAACCTGGAACTAAAAACTCATGGATGAGTATGATGATAATTCAATTTAGAAGAGATTACAGTAAAATTAACAAAATAGCAAATATTGATCAGTGAATTATTTACTTTTTAAGGGTCTACTCTTGTAAACTTGGCTGTAATCCACAAAAATATACTTTTCTTGAAAACGGTGATGGTACCATACTGTACATTCAGTATGTACTCACACCCTGGTGCTATATATTAAAGTCACTATTTACATAACAAAAGAAAATGTTTGGCTCAAATTTTCAATTATACAAACAGAACAGCAAATGTTCATGGCTTTAGATATTGATTCAAGATCTGGTTTACATGACTTTACACTGTTTGTAATAAAGCACAATAAAAAATAAAACTATGACGGAATAAATGGTGCATTTGAGAGAATTGCTAGGAAACCATAGCTACTGTACAAAACAACACAAAAGAACAGCTTTGGCTTATATTACTGATGAATTGTTGCACAAATGTGAACATCTTGATTTTCTCACCAGTTCAACTGGACAGCTTCTCATTATCTTAATTGCACATTATATATCCTACTCTTTTAAATTATAAAATGAATGTTATTATTGCAATAAAATCTTTTCCTATCTCATTTTGAACTTCCTGTAACTGTATAATATTAATTATCTCTATGTTCTCTGTATCTCTGTGCCTGACCAATTGATTTAATAAATTAGAAGAGGCCACTTGAGATAAAGGTCTTGTATGGTTACAGCATAATTTAAAATGTGAGTTCTTGCAGTGAACATCATATGTAAGGGTCCTCAGCCTGAAAGCAACAGAACTTTCTCCGATTGTTTGTAACTTACAACCACAACAGCAAAACAGCAACTACATGTAAGTGTCAGACTAGACCAGTGACTACAATAATCTATTGCCTATTGTTTAACAACTATGTTCTTCAAACATCATTTAATTTGCACCAAATACCTGATACCATCTGCTTGTGCATATAATTCAGTCCAGCTAATTGAGTTTTTTTTTTCTTTTCTTACAGTTTGAGAATTTACTTTAGATATGTCCTGACACTTCTTATTACATTTGCCACTCAGTTCTTACTAAATAAAATGGAGTTAAATAATAGTATCATAATGATAGTTCTAAGGACCCTTCCTCTTTCTTTCCTCTCCATGTCTAACCCCTCCCTTTCTCTGACTGGCTGGTGACTTGAGACTTGACTGGGGCTCTTTATGTCACCCATGTGTCCATGCGCATGCGCTTAACTGAGGGACTCTCCCGGTCCTCAGAGCCAGCAGGGGGTCTGCCCAGCCCCAGTGGGGAGTGGAAGTCTGGCCGGTGATCCTCACGGTCACTGCCGTCGTAAGAGCTACAGGAGGAGCTGAGGCTGTCAACGGGGGAGCGTCCCAGGTCCTGTCGGCTGGACACTTGCTGCTGCTGCTGCTGCTGCTGAGGGGGGAAGCCAGAGGGGGTGACACGCTCCCGTGGCGGGGAAATGGGCTCTGACTTGATGTTTATGCTCTGGCTGGTGTTGATGGAAAGGTTGGAGCCCTGAGGTAGGTGACCTCCACCTCTGTGGAGAAAAGAAGCAGGACAGTTGTTGTTTGACACAGAACAGCCACTGGGGCGAAGATGAGAAAACAAATCTGTACAAGCTATGTAGATATGCGATTGAGCCTGATAGCACAGAAGACACTAAGTATTACTGTACATGCGAGGGTGTCTGGAGTGAGTGCTTTTGTTTGGAAGTGTGTTACTCACACCAAAGAACTAAGAGCTGCCTGACCCAGTTGATGCTGTTGCCATGCCGACATAGAGCCCAGAGAGAGCCCAGGGGAGCTGAAGCCCTGCAGGGAAGCGATCTCTGCACTGCTCAGGGAATACTCTGTAAAAACAAGAGCAGCAACGCACAGTGAGAATGACTAGCGAGAAAACGGTCTCGGCTGAGTATCAGTGTCAGTGGAGAGCGAGGCCAGGCTCACCGGTGGGGTTGTAGGAGGTAGGCATGCCTGAGTAGAGCAGGCCCTGCGGGGGTAAGCTAGGGGTGGTGACAGACACTACTGGAGTGGCCAATGGCTGGGTGGACTGGGAGCTGCTTATCCTCTGGGTGTTCTGCAAACACAAAGAATAAACAAAACAAAGCATGAGCATGAAATATAACACCAATCACATGTTAATACTGACAATATATGTGAATTATTATATCATATATGACAGTTTTTCAAAGATTTGTAAAAAATAAAAATAAAAAGTTGGTTTGTGCTACTGGAATATTAAAGGTATGTGTTATAATAGCTGCTGCCACAAGGTGGTGGTGTAGTTTCAGGCAGCGGAACTGTAACCATAACCTAAGATGTCAAAATAGAAGACAAAAATAAAGGACATTTAATATTGATAAGTGATATGTGCTTTCTTAATGGGATTTTCTATTACATTCAATTCAGAGATTATTTTAAATCACTAAAATCAGTTGCACTTACACCATATCAAAATGGATGTCACATGCTTAAGTAGAGGCAGAGTGGATTTCATTTTATTAAATTAAATCTTTCATTTCTCCCATCAAGTTCAAGTGGACAGATGTTGTAGCCACTGTAGAAATCCCATTTATTACTGAGAGCCGTGCATGCAACTAAGAGTTAGGCACAAGGGATTATGCAGCTTATTGAAACTATTTATTTATTTATATTGCAACATACCTAACGAGTTTTACTTCACTATAATTGAAAAAGAATGCTACTGTCAGAATAATGCAGGACAGCTGAAGGACAGGGGGATTATGGGTAATTTCCACAATGGCTACTCACTGCATTCTGAGTTAGGAAAGTCACTGAGTGAGACTTTGTTGACATGCAGTATCTAAAAATAAATAGTGACCAACTTTAAAGGAGAAGAATCACCCCTTGAATAAAAAGATATTTCAGGATGATATAGATTATAAATGTTCGATTCTCACAACAATGTTGCCATGAGAATAAAGCTCCAGCAGTTTTTAGTGCAGTGACTGGCATGCAGTCCACACAAACACAACTACATAGCCTGGTGTGCTCATGCAGCAAGACCAGAAAGCTCTAAGCTCCAAATGCACAGACTGTAGGTACACACACTCGTCAAACGCAGACACATTATTCATTCAGAACAATATAGCAAATCCTGAATATATAACATAACAAACATATGTGCAGCTGCCAGGGGTTACAGATGAGACTCCATTATGATCTAGCTGATGGCTTCCTTGCATTGTTCCAACACTCTCCAGCCAGATGACTTCACCAAACTCAAGTCTCTCACAGAATGACATCATTCAAGATGAAGTAATCTTCTCTTCTTCAGAAAAAATATTTTTTATTTTTTATTCAACAGTTTGCTAATTGAAAATATTTCCAAATGTGAATATGATACGCTGTACACAGTAATTCAAAAATAAACACACCCACTTACACCCTCTCTGTCTCTCTTTCTCACACACACACCTTTAGTGGTATATGACTAACATTGATGTGTTGGGAATGGAGGAGACAATTTAAAAGGCTGAGGCAATTTTCACAGGCCAAACTCAAAACATGCAGTGACAAACCCAAACGTAAAGTTTTGTATTTGTTAATTCTGGCAATTCCGAGAGCCAATCTCCGGTTCAAGCACTGCTTTTAGTCTACCGTGTGTGATTAACCGGAAGCGTGTTCACATAGCCATTTGCCCAGGCATTTATCAAAACTCACCAAATCCATTTCCTCCTCCTCCGACTGCCCTCAACAGAAGAAAAGAAGAGAGGCAGACAGAGTTACAGAAAAGAGCCAGAGCTGTTGTAAATTGCTCTGGATAAAAGCACCAGCTACAGTATGTCTACAGCCGAGAATGTGAAAGGTACAGAACATAAAGGACTGGATGACTTACGCGGTCACTACAGATTCACACTCATTGTGTCAGTAAGTCAACACAGTTCATGTAATACTCTTTTCAATCCTTGTGTCCAAATCATTAGCACCAAATTAATTTGTCTTGTTTAACATTAACAAAATGATGTAGCTGAATTTTGCTACTCCAAATGTTCACACAAAACAAACAAATGACAATCTTTTTGAGTAGGATGTGTAGGGTTGGAACAGTAGTTCCTCTGCCTACTTCTTAACTTCCTAACAACTTCTTAGTCTAGAAACTAAGATGAAGGAACAGTCGAGTCATGCTTGACCTCCAATTAAAAATGTACTGTACTTTATCCTTCATGCCACAACCACACCAGTTTAACACTCTGCCTATCGGTCAAATCTACTCATCTGAGTCCGAATGTGTCACTGCAATCTGCTTTTAATCAGCAGAAACGAGAGATAAACTTCATACACTGGCATTAACATAGTGCTTTACATTTTCATCCTCTCCAGACTTGAGGTCTATTGTGCTGCTCTGCTGAAGGGGACTGGAAGTCCATTTTCCATCTTTTGTGTGCTGTGGGACACACTGTGCCCTGGCCAGGACTGTCTTAATACCCACACTCAATCAATAGCGGCGGGAAGACACGACAAGGGCGACAAGATATTATCTGGCTCACACCCTGGACCCCTGATTAAGTCTTCATCTACACTCTGTCACACTGAGATGTGATTAATTTAATACCATTATGGCCTAATGACAGGCCGTCTGCAGACCTGCCACAGTTAGCCCCCTCTGCAGCCTCTCCCCATCTAAGAGGCTTGGTTAGCTGGGACCGATCAGAGCCTGGCCCCCTGCCCCTGTCTCGGTACCCTAACATGTTTCAGACCTCTGCGCCTCTTCCGACACAACCGATCCTGCCCTACCGCTTCACCGTGACGGCATGGCTAACACGCACTTGCTCGCGGTGTTGCTCGCGGCTAGCGGAGGCTCGGCACAGGAGGAGCGCCCACAGTAACCCGAGGTCTATTTACCAAACACAGTCGTTTTCTTGGAGTGACTCCTGTTGCTGACTGCACCAGCAACATGCCTGGTGGGAAAGAGTAAACGTCTTGGCTGGTCTCTGAGAACCCCCCCACACACACGGTCCCCCTAGTTTTTGAATGGTGATTTATGGCCATCGAAGTCTAGTGTAGCCTCAGGTGCTCACCATGGTCAGGGCTCTCTGCACCTTAATTATTATAATTAGAGAGAGCCTCTCATTTCAATATGAATAATTGAGTGCGAGTTAATGCACCTGGGCTGCAGGTTCTTGGCTCGGTCCACTTTCTAACGGCGGTGATCACAGAAGAATGCAGCATGAGACGTAGCTGCTTGCTTGCTACTAATAGGCCTGCACACTGTTAGTCCCACTTGGCAGAAAAACACAGGTCCTTAGAGAGGTCCATATCCTGAGGGGGCAACGAGGACCACTCTGCCCCCCCGCGCCCGGGCGACAACCGACATCCCCGGTGCTAGATCCCTGTGCTAACAGCCAAAACTTGTGTGGGCAAATTACTGCAAAACTTTCCTCGTTC
>CABFOP010086714.1:0-11811 GCA_900683385.1 Anoplogaster cornuta | reverse complement strand
CTCTCCATCAATCTCATTTAATTGTTTTTCCATTGGAGATGTTGTACATAGATAACTCACTGTACATTATTTCTCCTCCTCCGTTCACGGCAGCAGAAGTGCCATTTTGAGAGCGGGCTTTCGTCTTCGGCTGTCTTGGGGACGGAGGGGAAACTGCTGATGTGCTGTGGATCGTTTTCCCTCCGTTGGGCGCCGGAGTTCATTTAATGGGCTCAGGTTCTTGTTAAATACCACAGACTGATTGCTTTTATGTTCTACCGCACTAACTTTTCTATGTCGCCGCCAAAAAAAGAAATAAATAAGCATCTAAATAAGGAGAGTATAGGGAGGGGGCGAAAGTTCTGCCTGACTATTAGAACATGGACAATCATAAAATCCAATTTCCATAGAATATTATGTGTTATATATGTTATATTTGATAGCATCATCCTTAACTCTCAAACTAATGTGTTTTATGAGAGGAGTGAATGTTGCATGGCAGTAGGATGATCTGGATCCGCAAGGTAAGTCTTTTGTAACACTTTATTTAAACCCAATTCATAGAACATGTGTAATGAATGAACAAAAGAAGAAGAGGTTTTAAAGAGCAGCAGTAGCTTTGTGGTAAAATCCTAAATACTGGTGCACATGTTGATTCTCGCCCGCAGTAAGCTTTACTCGTGTAACACGTCAACCCAAAGCGGATCTCTGTGAGGCAATCTGCCATTTAATGTCAGAGTTTTAATATACACTAGTCACTAGCAAACTAGATGGAACTAGATTCATACACTATATGGCCAAAAGTCAGTGGACACCTGACCATCACACCTATATGAGCTTGCTGGACATCCCATTCTAAAACCATGGGCATTAATATGGAGTTGGACCTCCTTTGTGGCTATAACAGCCGGAGTGTCTGTGCCCATTCAGCCAAAATATCATTTGTGAGGTCAGACAGTGATGTTGGACGAGAAGGCCTGGCTCGCAATCGGCATTCTAATTCCTCCCAAAGGTGTTCAATGGGGTTGAGGTCAGGGCTGTGTGCAGGCCAATCCAGTTCCTCCACACCAAACTGGTCTTATGGACCTCGCTTTGTGCACAGGGGCACAGTCATGCTGGAACAGCAAAGGGCCTTCCCCAAACTGTTGCCACATAGTTGGCAGCACTCAATTGGCTAAAATGTCTTTGTATCCTGTAGCATTAAGATTACCCTTCACTGGAACTAAGGGGCCCAAACCCTGAAGAACAGCCCAGACCATTATCCCTCCTCCACCAAACTTCACAGTAGGCACTATGCATTCCGGTAGGTATCATTCTCCTGGCATCCACCAGATTCATCCATCAGACTGCCAGATAGTGAAGTGTGGCTTTCAAGTCCAATCTTTTTATTCCATGTTCTTTGAACAAAAAAAACAAAAAAAACATATTACTTTTCCTGGATGGCTTAGAATAGTCCATGCATGCACTAAACGTTACATCAGCATGGTCAATTTTATACTTGTTTCTTTGCCATGCATCCAATTATTGCGTCTATCTGGTTCCTTACAACTCTAATCACAGTATGTAGGTTACAGAACAATAACAGGACAATAACGTCTGTCCACCCAAATTTTGGTTTCTCCATACCTTCACCAAATCACTGGCTGAAACAAAAGGGTGTGAGGACAACACAATTTGTCACAAGATGCAGCATGAAAGTCAGTTTGCATCACATAGTCAGCAATGAATTATCTGAACAGCAGCTCCTATTTTCTGAATACTCAGAAACCTGTGACAAGGGTTTCTGATCAAGCGATTATGCTTGATATGATAATGTGATTTCATAAGAACTACTCTGAAGTTGCCCATATAAATATAGCTAATGGAAAATGTACCACAGGCCAATGCCCTTGGTAATAAAGCAGGAAAAACATAACTGAAAATTGAAAGCTCTCCCTGTCTATTCTATAGAAAGTACAGTTATCACTAGTGTGTTGTTAGCCACAGGATCTCAACTTACTAAGACAGCAGGACCTTATTGTTGTGTTTTAGAATAATGTACAGTGAATATGGCATGAAAAATGGTTGCTTGCATATCAACACTCATTAGGAAATCTGCAAACTTACTTCTTTCTGGGATGAGGAACTCTTACACTTGTCAAAGACAGGATGAAGTGCCTCTGGCACAACCTCAGGCATTTCCTGGAGCAAATGCAAGCTCAGTAAAATGCATTTTGAAGCAGTGAATAGATACCAACAGCATATGCCCCGAGACTATTATTGTATTCATAATAAAAAATATTCAAAATGGGTTCTATTCTGACATATTGTGGAATATGTTTTTCTGCTTTACCAGAGCTTCAGAACAAGGGGAATGAAGGTATATGTACTGTGCTGTTTTCCAGGTGTGTCTATCTTTGTGATCCCTTGAGATGAGAACTACTCAAATGGATTCTGAAGAGCCCTTTTATTTTCTTCTAATGAGCCGATGGCCAGCGGGCAACTGTTGTCTCCCGCTGTGTCTTAGTCTATATAGGTAGTTTCCCTTTCAAACACAAACGATCCACCCGCTGCAGCCTGCAGTGAGAGGTCTTCACTTCATAGTTTGCACTGACACTAGCTCTAATCTTTAGACACAGTAAGCAAAGAGCCAGAGAACTCCTTTCAAAAGAGAAGAGCAGGTTGTCTTCATAGAACATGACATATGTCTGAGAATGGGTTCCTGTTATGCTGATAAGGCTCTTCCGGAGGCATTCATTGGCATCCCACAGCATTTGACCACCGATTAATCTCTCCAGCACATTGACATTCAAGCAATAGTGTGGCAATGGAACTCCTCAGATGGGTTTTGCAGAGCAGGAGTGAGCATCGGTTAGGGGAAAAAGTATAGAATACTGATAATGGATGAGGCAGGTCTTTAATGGGCTAAAATGTGAGGACCAAACATGCTGCCAGCGTACATGGATTTCTGCGTAATGTGTTAAAGAAAAATTCCATTTGCCTCAGGTTGGATAGTGCATATGTTCTTTTCTGCTCTGTTATGTACACAACAAGGTGGGATTGGCAATGTTCAGAGAGGCACCTTTCTCATTATCCTTGCCAGCAACAAATAAGAGAGATAAAAAAAAATGCCTCTGCAACAGAAGCATACCTGGCCCTCCAATTATCTCCTATCCGTGTTTTTGTCTATCCGACACATTTTACCAGTTGAGGGTTAGACCCTAATTAGGACTCAGTTTCCTCTCCACCCTCACATCAGAAAGAACCCAATAAAATATTTAACATGCACAAGCCCTGGATAAAAAGCTTGAACACACAATAAGCTCCACAGTAAGGTTGAGAAATAATTTCCTATGCATGTATTCTATAAAATATTACCTTGAAATATGCAGACAGAGACTGACACAAGCTTTTATAATGCTCTGAGGTGTCTTTAGTAAAAGGCCCTTTCATCATACTAACTATGCCTGGAAACTAGAGGCATGTAACTGGCAGTGAGGAGTCAATTTGCTTTTGGTAGTTGTGATACATCTGTTAGCAAACCTGAGCTGATCTGGCCATTAGTAAAAGACAAAACTAGTAAAACACACACAAAAAATTCACATCAGTATTATATTGTTCTGATTGTGGCAGTAATTAACAGAGTTCTATTAGTGTAATGAGTCTGAGCTCATGAGAGAAAGTATAAGAGGTTCTGTGGAAGTTCATCTTTGAGGTGGTGAGTGAGATTATTGATTATATCCTGCTGTTTCTCTCAAGTCTGAGAAAGCCACACCGAAGACCCATGCACTTCCAACCCTCCGCATCACAGGTTCAAAGAAAAGGAGGGTTTTATTTTCCGATATTGATAATATCCAAGGGCACAGGTTCATCTGTGTTTTAATTAACACAACATTACATGGACATTATCGTCCGCACAATTACTTGGATAAAGTTGAAAAACTCTCCTACTGTAGTGTAGTGTGGTTAGAATAAACGTTTTCTGCAGTTGACATCAATTTGTATAATCAAATGATAGCATAAAGGTGTTTCCAGTAAACTTCAAGGAAATAGGAAGTCGGTGCTAGAGAATGTATACTGGTAGAGAAAGTATGAAAGTGGTTAAATATAATATAGCTGCATAACTAGCTGGAGAGGCAACTGCATTTAGTGGTTCCAAAAATAAATTGACTGCCTTGCTGTCTGGTCAGTAATGTGTTGTGAGTTTCCCGAGTTGAAGGAACTTTCAAACCATTTACTGACCCCTCATTTTCAAACTTACTGCAAGCAATGGATTCACATTAAGAACATCAAACATCATGCCTGATATGTTTGCCAAGATTGAAACAAGTGTTGAATCATACATTTACATTGGTGTAGTTATGTCATGGATAACGAAGAAAGCATGTTGATTTCTGCATGTTGGTGCAGGGGGTTGTGCATGAACCCTACTCTTAAGGTGTTACACATCTATGTATTTTCAGTGTCCGTGTTTACTCTGGTCTGGGATGCCACACGATGCAGCTCTAATGTGGAATTCTATTCTACCTCTTTAAAATTATTTGTACTATCCCTCAATGAAACACATGGGTGTGAAAAAATCAGCAAGCAAAACTTTCAAACAAAACTTGAGCCAAACAAATGAGCCCACTCTAATCTGTCACCTAATTGTTCATGAATTATATTGTAAATCACTGACAATGACAGCAAGTCCCAATTGCAAATGTCACAGTTGGGCTGGCCCCTCCATCAAGCTTCATTGTCCCTGGAAACCACATTGTGTACAAATCACCTTATTTAATTAATGCCAGAGCCATAGGTCATGTAAAATAGAGACCCTACTACACCCTGTTTTCCCACTTATAGCTGTTGAAATAAGATAAGAACATAGCAAGTACATATTCCAAGCATATCCTTGTTTTTGCTAAATTATACACTTGGATGTGGACAGTAAAAAAAAATCTTAAGATAATTTATTACTTAATGATAGAAATGAAAAACTTTATTAAAACATAAAAGTATGAAGATATTATACATATGATAATACAGAAGTGGGTTAACCACTGCAGGTCTTCATTGATCGAATGAGGGTATAATCTGAGTCAAATCAAACCACTTTGCCTAATTATACTGCATCTTTTGTTTCTCCTCATTATTTTCTGCCACAATAAAATCTGATTTACTGGAGTGATATTTCAGTCTTTAACCTGTTGCTACAACTACCCCAGAGTGCAATACTTTTTAGAAGTCAGCCAAATGATTTGGCAGTAAAGGTTTTGCTTTTGACATTTTAACATTACTCCATACTGTTCCAATATAGTCATCAAACAACCAGCAGTAATAATGATGAAATATTCTTGATGTTAAAATGGGTTTCTTTGCCAAGATTTAAAGTTTGTTTTTAAGACTGAAAGTTATTACGGATGATGTCATACATAGGCTGGAGACTGAAGAAACAATCAAACTTTATTTAAATTGATTTCACTATAATTAATTGCTTCAAAATGTACTTTAAACTTTAAAAACTGCACTATATATTTTATTGCCCAACCTGCATTTTATACAGCTATGATGTTAATATATCAACATGAACTAAGTCAATTATAAGTTCATGTATCCTAACCTCATACACATACATTTTTACACATTCAAAGAGGACATTTGCACTTGAATGAATGAATGAATTTATACCTTTATTTTAACTCGAAAACTCACTGAGGCAAGCCTCATTTACAGTGATGTCGAGATAAAAAATATGATACAATAAAAGATACAATATGCAACAGGATAACATACAAAATAAATACAATTTTAAAAAAAAAGGAGGCATAAAAAAGGGGCACAAGCGAGTCAAATAAAACAACATTTGCACTTCTGCAAGATGATGCAATACTTGAAAGCAGGTAAATGTGGTTCAGGCATAATGGGTCTCTCTGTAGCTACAAGGGCTGCACAGTGTCCTCCTCCTAACCAGAACACTGGGGAGTCACCTATTAACGACTTGGCACTGCTGCACAAAAGTGCTCTCGCTGATTTTCCTCTTCCTCTGCACTACATTTGTATTCTGGTTGTTTTTGAATGCCAGCGGTGACAGCTATTTAGCATTATATTTGAATGCCTTTTAAAAGACCTCTTCAAAGGACCACAGGCATAGTAACAGGGAATAGAACAAATAGCAGATGGTGTTGAAACTGAATGTTCACATCAGGGGGTAATGCAAATATTCATCATGCATTAATGCAGAGGACAGTAATTTCATAATGAAGGAATACACAGCAGACACTTCCTCATGATATTATTCTACAGATTTAGGCAATCACGTCTTGAAAGCATGACCTGCACAGTAACAACAACAACAGACACACAGAAACTTTTTGGAGGCAAATAATAAAACAATATTTATGTATACCTGTTTATCCAAAAGCGTAAAGTTTTACTGCATTTATGTTTCAGTTTTCCATGACAGGCAACATAGAGAGATGGGCACTACCAACCAGCTCCAATTGAATGGCCTTGCCTGCACTTAATGAAATAGATCAATCTTCATGATCGAAACAGGTCAATCGTAAAGTTATGGTTTCAGAGAGGGGAGGCATTCTAGAAAGGTTATCGTCTATGTCGCATGGAATTGAACTGAGGAGACAAAAGGGTGGACTCCGTCTAACTATCAGAGTGGGAACAGTCATTCATTAGCAGAGTAATTGACAGGGTTTCAGTACCCAGGCCAGTAATTGTTATAGGCCCTGTTCCTTACGTAATTAGTCATGCCGTAAATCCCCAAATTATTTTAATACTCAGGTGTGAAGTGTTGAATATTTTTATTGATGTGGCTCTTGCACCGTTCAAACTCAATTATACTGTGGCGTTACAGAAATGCAGTGCAAGTAGCAGGATTTTACAGATTAATTAGAGCAGTAGTTCCCAATCCAGTCCTCAAGGACCCCCTGTCCTGGAGGTTTTAGCTCCAGCTCTACTCAGGCACACCTGCACCAATTAAGGTATCATGAAAACGTGAAGCCTCTAATTGGTTCAGGTGTGCCTGACTAGAGCTGGAGCTAAAACCTCCAGGACAGGGGGGCCTTGAGTATGTTACTGTTTACTCACCTGTGATCCAAATAGTTAATATTCTCTAATGGTCATCAGTCCATCTACCTATACTAATCATTGCCAAGCCAACATTGCACAGGATAGAAGGGTCTTACAGAATTGCAGCATTTCTGTTTGTCTTGCATGGCCAAACAAATGAATCCAGGTGAGCGCTAGATGTGGTTTAGAGCTACAGGGACTTGTTAACTTTTTACGCAGTTCCCTTATTGAGTGGAGTGAAGAATAAACCCATTGTACTGATGGGCTGTTGGAGCACTTCATGCATTGTCCATATGGAGGTCAGCTATAAGACACCTACTGCCTCACCCTGGGCCCCTGCTATCAAATCAATAAATAATCTGTGACTGGCTTTGCACTACCAATCTTCCATCCATCACCCGCTGGGCTGCCTCTATCAGTGTGTGAATTTTTAGGTCACTGCCTGCATGCTAAACATTACAGCAGCAGTTTGAACCTCTTCTCAAATTCCCATACGTAATGGTTCCTTGGATCTATTCAAGATGTACTCCTCTTGGATAGAAGAAATCTG
Organism: Anoplogaster cornuta; assembly: GCA_900683385.1. Classification (NCBI taxonomy): domain Eukaryota; kingdom Metazoa; phylum Chordata; class Actinopteri; order Trachichthyiformes; family Anoplogasteridae; genus Anoplogaster; species Anoplogaster cornuta. The sequence continues at coordinate 4,238 of CABFOP010086714.1, read as the reverse complement.
CACTATTTTTGATTTTCAAGAATACCCAATACCCAATGTTACATTGCAGCGTCTTAGTCGGTCTCATTGTTCTGCATCATCCACTTGTCTCTTGACCTTATCACAGTCTGTTCTTGCCAAATGGACAAAACAACAGCAGCACACTCATCTATCTCAAGCACCGCAGATAATTAGACTGTTGTTCTCATGTGTGAAGTGGATTCTACTCCAAAAGCCGCCAGCTAAAGATCCTGTAATGGAAATTTGAAGTTCATCTTCGCCATAGTGTTCTCTCTCTCTCCCTCTCTCTCTCCCTCCTTCTCTCATCTCTAATTACTTCTTCTCACCTTTCTCTTTTTCTCCAATCTACCCTGTCCTCTCTCATTGCCTTCACCCCTCCATCTAATCCCTCCCTTTCTCTCTCCCCCACTCACCTGTTCTAATCACCCTCTCCCCCTATTTGTTCATAGAGCCTGGTGTAACAAAGCCAGTGGGAGGTATAGCCAGTCCATTCTACAAGTGTAGCTGCTAATTAACAGGAATGGGATGATTCATTTCAAAGGGAGATGGTGTGGACACAATACAGCCCACCGTTTCATTTCCCCATCCCCCTTTCCCAGTGTTGCTTCCTTTTCAAAAAGTGCTCCAAAACACCATCACTTCTATTTCCATGGACACAGATACCTCTCCCAGCTAGATTAACTCATTGCTAAGAGTGAATTCCTCTCGGACAAACCCACCCCAAGTCTCTCATACCGGAGACGACATTTAATTGCACGTGTGCAGCAGGTAACGCTCTAACCGCTTTCATCATTTATTATATTTAATGGCCTGCACAAATTCAGGGCTCTTAATATGAGGCCTTGCTAAAACGATCACAAAATATACTTAAGTAGCGTTAAGAGATTGCACGAGTCCCGATGCAACTCGCCTGCTAATTCCAAACCACATCGATTAATTCGTTATTGCATCCCATTCTTGCTACTCTATTAAATCACCCTTTCTAGAATATTGCTTCTGTCATTGTTAGGCTAACGTAACCTCCAGCTAAAATGTTTCACTGAAGTTCTATTCAATGATTCAACCATGCAAGCACACGTCCTCATCACATGCCTTTCAAGAAGCTAAAATGTCATTTAGTCTTATTTGAATGTGTGTGTGTGGAGGGATGTGGTGGTGGTGGTGGTGGGGGGTGCATGGAAATAGGGGAAATAGGAAAAGTAGAGGCGTCTCATTACAGGTGATGATATTGCCTAGCCTAGATTGATGCCATAGTTATATCTCTGCTGAGGAGTCAATGACATGGCTGCCGCTATGAATCAAGCTCATAGCTGTCAAAAAACTGGAGAGCAGCTCTGTTGGAGACCATTTGTGTTTGGTTCAGAAAGGAGGGTGGATTGATTTTTTTTTTTTAAACAAAATTCAACAAATTTGGGTTTGTAGATATATTGAAAAATGCTTGTGTGCGAGAGATGAGAAGAGAGAGGAAGAGCGAAATACAGAAAGATAGAAGCAGGGAGGTCTGGATTGGGAACCACTGCTCTAGGGGATTCATGCCTTTCATTTTGATTTTACATTGCATCAACACCCCTGTACAATGACTAAAGTGGATTAATAGACATAGAACGGATCTCATTAAAACTCCCTCATTCACCTTAAAATAGAAACACATTAGCAAGAGAAAATATTGGATTTGATTGTGAGAAGTGACAGTTGTTCTGTGGAGGCTGAACAAAGGCTGCTAAATAAAGAAGAACCAAGGCAGGAAACACATCTTCATCCCCTCACACCATGGTACACTCTGCTGAGGTCATCCTTACTGGCATCAAGAAATAAAACTTGTCTTTTGTTATTCCAAGGAATCTGTCTCTCACTTGCCTCCACCATAGGCCACATTTCATTAGTCCCATCATCAGCAGGGTAATTCAGAATAAAATATTGAGGCTAAATTAAAGTGTGTGAGAAGCATGAGAATTGTGTTGCATTGCTGACACACCTAGCATAGCTTGAGGAATGGTTAGTGAAAAAAACAATCTAAGACCTGAGACCGATGTACACATACTCTCAAATGATTGCCAAAGCACAGATGGAGTGCGACACGGATGGTGAGGTTCATGGTCTGCTTTTGTGTAGGACAGAATTTATTAAACCAAACAAATTTATGACAATTTTAGCTAATCAATGTCAACATTGCCATAATAAGGCTTTGGCTCATATGTCTGGGTAATGCCCTGAGGTCTCATTCAAATGCACAGGTGCTAAAGTGTAAAACACGTTGTTAGCGTGATTACATGAGTCAGATCTGATGGTCAGCAGGATGAATATTGCACTCTGGATATGTGATATGTTCCCGTGACACTTGACAGTGGTGTATTAGATCAACCAGGGTATTAGTCATCTTTCAGTGACAAATGTAATAGAAATAAATTCTTGATAACTGAGATATTAGTGAAGTGCCAAAGAAAGAAACAAAGCTACCGTGACATATCAGCTTCATACTGTATCAACCGGAATAATGCAAAGCTTCTGCTTTCGAGAAAAGGTTAGACTTAAAACCATCTAGTTAGATCATGTACTTCTTAACTCCAACTTCATTCATTTGTCTGAGTGGTTGCACAGTAAATGTTGCTAAGTGAAACTGACTGTGATTTTGTGCTTGGTTGAATATCAAACAGTACACAGTTGGAACAGATATATCACTGCTAAGGTTCTGCCTTTCATTTCACTCTGATTCACTGAGATGATGGATAGCATGTGTCCTACCATGTCTGCCAGGGGGAACCAAATTGAATGCACACATTGGAGTAAAACACGCGGATGCACTTAATTGTGACTGTCAAATAACATGCAAAATATCTCTGTCTACATATGTCACAGAGGAGGCGGCTCCAAAAGGCAGATTCTGGGGAGGGAAAAGTGTCAAATCATCAGATATTACAAATGTAAAGATAATGAGAAAATAATAGGGACCAAGATGGAAAGCAGGTGGAGTAAATTAGAGAAAATAATTGTGTTTTAAATGTAATTTACTATTTTTTTTATGAAGAAGAGGGAGTGTAATTAAGGGGTTATAAGAGGATTGTGCTGATGACTAAAATATATGAGGGGAATCAATTATATATATTTATTTGAATGATCTATCTATCTATCTATCTATCTATCTATCTATCTATCTATCTATCTATCTATCTATCTATCTATCTATCTATCTATTCCCAACAAGCTAAATACTGGTGAATAATGTGATTAAGGGCAAAATCTTCATAGAGAAATGGACTGCAAATGGTGTGCCAGTAGATTTTTATGTTTATAGTTTTGCAAACGTTTATCAGGTGAAAAGGAAGGAAAGCTGCGGGGGAAAGGTAGTCATGGGAAAGAGTTCTGTATGAAGTCATTTTGGCAGGTAGTGAATTTTTTTATGCTGAGCAAGGCGAAAAGTTTTGGATGAGGAAGAGTCAAGTAGATATTCATAATAATAATTGTACAAATCTATGGGGAGAAATACAGTAGAAATCATTCTCCCAACTTGTGGTCCAGCACCATCTGATGTCCATATATTATACTGCTTGATGCAAGCAGTGGGTATGAGTGAAAGATAGTCCATTCAAGAAATAAAAATAATGTATATAGGCCCATGGGTGCTGCTGGGCTCCCTGGCGAGATTGCGATACCATGTTTGTTCTTTCTCTTTCTTCATTGGAAGAATGGAAGTCATTTAGATGCATTATTTAGATGGCTAATGATATATATACCGAAATACTGGGCCATAATGAAGTGTATGTATATGACCATGTATTCCCAGTTGCTGTACGCTATGATTTGCAAAGATTAAAAGATAACTTGACAGCAATTATGGATTCATAGTATTAACAGTGTTATACTTACAGTGTTATACTTAGATAATATGCCCATATATGGTACCATATATATTACTATTTATAACAGAGATGACTGGATACTTATTAATGATGATCATTTTTAGAGAGCCAAATGTGACAATTTTAGGGGAACTCCTTTGGGGAACTCCTTTTGCTGCTGCTATGTATGAATACTGAGGGACACCTCTTGCACCCCAACCCAGTCTCACCCATCTGCGTACAAATATACTGACCAAATACCATACATGACCAAATACAAATATACTGACCAATTTGGCTAAACCAAATACATCGTTGGAAAAGTCTCGACCTGGAGAGTAACATATGTCAGTATGAAGGTTGTACATTGCTCCAGCTTTGAAATACTGACCTTTGAACCTT
>CABFOP010086711.1:0-17015 GCA_900683385.1 Anoplogaster cornuta | reverse complement strand
AGGAGTGAGGGAGGGATGGGTGGATGGATGGAGAGTGAGAAAGAGCGACAGAGAGAGAGAGGTAGAGGCTGAATTGGTGTGTGGATGGGTGGGTGGGTGGATGGATGGATGGATTGATTGTTCAAGTCAAGTCAAGTCAAATGTATTATCCCACTAGCGGAAATTTGGTTGCAGCCAGGTATTAAAACACATTTAATCCATCATAAATACAATAAGAAAGACAACAATACAATACAGTAAAGTGCAAGATCACTTCATGTGAAGAAAAAAGATGAGCAAATTGCTGAGTGCACAAATTGCTTAGTGTAATCATTTGTGCAAACCAGCCTTCTAATTGCAGTGCAAACAAAATAGTCTGTGACTTTTTTAGTCCTCTGAGTTGGAACTCTATATCTCCTACCTGAAGGTAGAATCTCAAACTCCCTCTGAAGGGGGTGGTAAGTACAATTCAATATGGCATGGGCCTTCCTTACGACCTGCCGATCGTAAAGGTCAGAGAGCTGTGCTTGGTTCACCCCAATAACTTTACTGGCCACTCTGACAAGCCGAACAAACCTATTCTTACTGGCCAGATTCAGGTTCCCAAACCACACCACAATACAGAAAGACAGCACCGACTCCATACAAGTTCTGTAGAACAGAGTCATCATTTTGGAGCACACATTGAAAGAAAGACATTTTCTCAAGAAGTAAAGACATTGTTGTACCTTCTTAGAAATGGCATCTGCATTAGCCTGAAAGCAGAAGCTATTATCAAACACAGTACCCACATATTTATAGTTCTCCACCAGATCAATCTCAGTTCCCTCAATCACTGTGAGTTTGGGGATGGGTGCTGACGTCCTAAAATCAATAATCATGTCCTTGGTTTTAGACACATTCAGTTCAAGGAAAGATTCCTTACACCATGACACAAAGTCATTAACAACTGGCCCATAAGCTAATCCCAGCAGGCTAACTATGACCGAGTCATCTGCAAACTTCATAATGTGTCTATTCTCCAACTTAAATCAGAGAGAAGTTTCTCTACAAGCAAATGTGGCTGAATGGTATTAAAAGCAGAAGAAAACAATCAATGAACAGAAGTCTGGCATGAGTTAGGCGTGTTTACTTAACAGTATTAGTAATACCATGTCATGTCGGGCCACCTCAGTTTTCATTGAACGATGTTAGATGTGCTCGTGACTCTGGCAACTTGCCTTGCAAACATGATTATTTCTATTTGTCATGTGAAGTCTCTTTCTGAACATGGTTATGTAAGATACTGTAATTTGATTGCCTGCTGGTTCATATTATACTCATCAGGAATAAATTGTTTGTAGGTTATATTCATCCCAGTCTTGTTTCTGTCCCTGCATCACCTGAATCACATTAAGATGATCCAAATCCGTTCAAACACTTCTGCGATTAGCACAGAGAATTGAATTGTCCCAAAACTTGGTCAAACATACATGTTTGTGTCAGTATTTACCTGCATGACATAATGGGGCTCAAACCACTCGAGGCTTCTGGTCACCAACTTCTCTAACTTTCAGGCCACTGCTGCTCCCTAAACTGAGTACAGGAGCAGATGAGCATGGAGAGAATCAGGAAGCAGTTTAAAAAGAGATGATCAGTTTTTTGTCAGAGATCTAATCTGACCAACATGTCATTGTGCAGAAAAGCCCTGGCTACATTTTGCATGTTTGTACCTAGGAGACTTTATACAGGGGTTTGTCCTAGTGCCACTGGTGCAGAGACAAATTGACATCTTACAGAATGGTGCACAAGGACAACAGCAAGAGGGAAACGCTGGATAGTAGACTATACATATCAACATTCAAATACATTCTGAATACTTAAATTCAACTCACATGCTCTCGTGCTGCCATCCATCGGATTATGGCACTTCAATCATTCAATCAAACTCTTGCCATGTCTTGAATCAGGTCTATTATCGAAGCACAAGAGTAAACCAGACCAATTATTTGGCCTAACCTGCATTAGTTACAGGTTTAAGAAATTCTTGGTGCAACCTTGATGTGTAATGGGCCGGGGTCTGGAGTTTGCAGGTGGAGCGCATATGGAGTAAATATGTGCTGGGGCAATATATGGATTCAAGATTCAAGATTCAAGAAGCTTTATTGTCAATTCTGCACATATGTACCAGATATACAGAGAATCGAAATAACGTTTCTCTCTGAATTGACCAACGGAGTATAAATAAAAAATATACAAAATGTAAGAAAATGTAAGAAAACTATTTAAACTATTACAACTATTAAATATTAAATATACAAAAAAATGTAGTAAAAATATACACAAGTGTAAGAAAACTATCAGATATAAAATATAAGAATGTGAAAAAGAAAATGCAATAAACAACAACACACAAACAGCAGCTGGCATCCCACAAAAACAATAAACAATAAATGGTGTGGTGTGGTGTTTGTGTTGGCATTTAAAGTGACAGATTTTTAAAGTGTCTGTTTTTTAAAGTGGCTGGTGCCTTGTGGGTGGAAGGGATGGGAGAGATGGGAGAGAGTTCAGCTTCCCGACAGCTGATTGGTGGATGAAGCTGTTCATGAGTCTGGTGGAGCAGCCCGGAGACTCCGGTACCTTCTCCCCGATGGCAGGAGGCAGAAGAGGCTGTGTGTGACAAAGCTGCTAAGGAATGAATGGGGAAAACGTTTCCCCTGGTAACCGAGAATTGCCATAGCTAAGTCACAAGGCCAATTTTAATTGGACTGCAGCTAAATGAAAAACAACTCTGACTCCCCCTCTCTCTTTCTCTCTCTCTCTCTCTCTCTCTCTCTCTCTCTCTCTCTCTCTCTCTCTCTCTCGCTCTGTTTCCTTCCCAACTAGAAGACAACGCTGTCCTTCTTCTTCAATTCCAACCACTTTATGCTCCGTCCTGTGCCAAGGTTCTTCTTCAGATATTTGTTTTCCATTCTAATGAGCAGTTGTTTGCTTCTCGTGATATTGTTGTTTTTCATCCAAGGTTTCTGGAACTACGTATAAATAGGTAGGCTATGGATCTTTTTTACTCATGTGGCTTACGTTTAAAAACTGTCACATCTGGATCCAGTCAAACCACAGATATGTTGGATCACAAAATAAAACAACATATTTGGGAAATAATTCAGACTTTGTGTTCCCTCAAGTACATCAAAACAAAACACATTATTTTCAAGGTGTATCGGGCCTAAAAATATCATCTACCAATACTGGGAGACATCATTTTATTTGATCATATCTTATTACCTGTCAAAAATCAATTCCAGTAAAGGGTTTCTTTAACGTGATGACATTATATAAAAGGCTGTTTGAATGTTGTCTTGGCCACAGATGTAACCAATGGAAAATGGTCTGTACAATTAGTTACAGTAACTGTGGGCTGCTGCAAGGTCTCTCTCTGGAAACCATTATGTTATGGTTTGGTTATGGTTTAAGGCTGTCTGTGTGTCTCTGTATCCATCCGGCTCTCTCTCCTTTATATGAGCTATGGAAGCTGGGACATACGCTCAGACATTTGCTTGAATAAACTCAAAAATGAAAGACTTTAAAGCGAGAGATGCCGAGGGACTTTTACAAGTAAAAGCAGGAAGCAAAACTGTGAGCAAGACTATAAGGAAATAAAGTAAAATAAATACAATGAGAGAGAGAGAGGATGATTTGTCCGGATGGGCATTGAGAGGAGATCACCATGTATGGAAACAGACAGTTGCAGGTCTTCACAACTAAGTGAATTTCTGGCTGCCGCACCGGGATTCCTGAGCTTTGCCAGTTAAGCAAAAGCACCACAGGTCCTGGTCTTAATCAAATAATGAGGAGTAAAAGGAGGATTTCGAGGACGTACAATGATAATCCTGTCTAGAACATCGAGAACACCTACTGTACCCCAGCCAAGAAATATTGCTGACGTCCCTTTAATAACCTTTCTACTTTGTTTAATAATGCATGCCAGAGACAGGACATGTGGGGAAGGTTATGAGCAGGGGCGGAACTTGAGGATTTTGGGGCACTAGCCGGGCTACTAGAGGGGAAATGTCATGCATACGTAACCAGTCCCTACTGGTCTTCCAGCTCTCCACAAACACATTGACACCTTGACTCCTTTTTCTTCATCATTTATGGAGGACAGTTTCTGTGGCAGCAAGAAACATGGATGCATGTCACATATATGAAATCCTTTTTTCGTCACGTTCGCCAAGTGCAAAAATAAATCGCTGGCCGAAATCACACTGGGCCTCGAGGGTTATCGCCTCAGTTTTGAGCGTTGGCGCCATGGCAACAGTGAGTTCTGATTGGCTGGCTGAGGCAGTGATGAGGCATTTAATGTGGAACCGAAGAAACAGAATACAAGCTGACTGAGAAGCACTGAAACCTCTATGACACCTTAACTGCATGTGTTGGTGTAAATGCATGCACAGGATTGAGGACCTACTGCCTAATCTCACTCACCAACTGGGCTAGTGCTCCCTTTTCTGGACTCACTTGGAGAGAGCAGGCGAGCTTCGTTTCATATGAGCCAGATTCAAACCCATGATGTTGCATATTATGTGTCAGGTCGCTAAACCACCAGGAAACAACAATAAATGGTTTTGTTATATGTGTTAAATCTGAGATATAATGTTACTTTTTGCTAAACTACCAAATATAATGTGACACCCCTCGCCCATTCCCCAGATAATTCTTAACAGTTTCAAGTTGCAGTCGTGTTGAAATGCCATTTTTAGGAATCCGTTGAGTCTAGTCTTTGAACTTTGATCACCATGAACTCTCCTACAGCACACATCTTATTCAACCATACAAGGGCAGGATATATACAAAGTCTCTGGGATTTGATGTTTCAGAGGAGGGCAGATTTAACAGATATTACTTTTGGATCACATTGCTGAGGTCCAGCAGCTGTCGACCTGTATCTGCAAAAGGTTAGGGGAATGTTCTCCCTTTTATCCCTATCCCCATGGGCATGATTAGAGAAGCAAGACCCGAAAAAAAAAAGTGTTTGTGTTTGCCAAACTCCACCTATACTGGATGGAATTGGGATTTGTTATGTGAACTTCTCGCTTTGCTGCCATCAGCATCTTGTGGCACTGAGTGAGGCTATTACTTCCAAGTTTCAGCGTGAGTTTGCTTCTCCACTCAAAATTTTGCTGAGAGAGAATGATGCTGACTAAAAAAGTCTTGATGTCATTTATGAGATAAACCGAAGTTGCCAAGAACTTTCTGTCATACAGAATTAGGGAAAGATATACTTGTTGAGTAGGTGTTGGCTTTTTGCCTTTTCACTAGAACTTTCTGCCTTTTCTCATGTAAGCTAACTCAGTGTGCCCACGTCAGCTGAGAGGATGAAGATTTTTTTTGGAAAATTATGTGGGAAAGGAATCAGGGGGTGGGGTGGGATATAGTATTCTTGGATAGGTAACTGCAATATTATTACAGAAATGGAAATAGTACTTTTTTACACTACTTGTTACTAGGAAAAGGACAAGAACATGAGACCACCACGAACCACACTGGTATTCTTTTTACTTACTGTTACATGTCAAACAGAGCCCTGGATGAAAGTCTGTTAACCAAAACACAATCACTGTGAGGCTCCAACAAAACTACTGTTTATTTAAGTTAGAGTTTTTTTTACACTGAAGAACTCTAACAAACAAAGGCATGCTAACATTTTAAATGTAAACCAGGAGCAGGAGTAAGACAGAACATTTTGAAGGCCTATATCATCATTGCCGAGGATAGGTGTCTATTGTGTGCATTGCTTTACTGTAACCTGTAACAGTTTCTGCCTCTACTGTACCTGTGCTTCCCGTCGTTGAAAGTGAGGCCTGTAACAGAGCATTATTCACTTCATGCAGTGGGTCCCATGTGGCTTCATGATGCGATTTTTGTTTCATGACATGGTTAAGTTGAATATTATGTTAAGAAACAAATTTGTCTTCTTTTGTTTGCCGATTAACCTTTTGCATAACGGCACAAGCTACAAGCCATTAACCTGTTACATAAGGATACGACATTAAAAGTAATTTGCCTTCAGTAAACTTATAAAGCTCCCTAATGTTACTGTATATGGTGAATATGTTGTTTTTGTCTTATCTGTTTGCTAGCACAGCTGTGATGTTTTTCCATTCTTTTTAACACATGGTCTTCCTTTAAAAAGGCAATAAGAACAAAAGCAATAACTGTCTTCAGCCATAAATTTATACCTTTTTTGGGGGAGGCTTTGGGCTATCTATGTTGCTGTAGATGTCATAGTACTCACTGGAGAGATCCAGTTAACAAAGAGGGACTTTTGTTACCCAGGACCAGTTTAGCTTATCCTATTGATATGTTACCAGATGTGAAAGAAAATTTGCCAAAAGTCTGGAAAGAGAGCCTTTGTTCTTTTAATTGTTATTTGTTTGCTGGTATTTTGCTGCATAACTCACAGTCATTTAGTACAAACCCCCACAATATTTCTTTACTTATTGCCTGATGTCTCAAGTATTATCAGGACCAGATTGTTTTCAGGACAATAGGGATATCTATTCAATCTGGCTTAATCTTTACAGGCCAGAATCTGAAAGGAAACAGGTACATGTTGTCCGTAAATGTTACTGACATGTCATGTCAAGTCAAATTTACAAATTTACCAAAGTGCTGTACAACTGAGAGCAGGCTGTAAGAACACGTAAGCACAAGTAAAAAGACTGAAAACACTAAAATCAAGAAACACCCACATAATCATCAGTACACACAAATCAAATCATACAAATCATACAAATCATAGACATAGGCACAAATCAAACCACATCAGGAATCAAACACTACAAAATAAAAGTATGTTTTAAGCCTGGACTTAAAGGAATCAATGGAGGGGCCAGATCTGACAGAGGGAGGGATGCTATTCCACAATCTGGGGCTGCAACAGCAAAAGCGTGGTCACCCCTGAGCTTACGTTTAGATCGCAGGACAGCCAGGAGGTGGAATAAGGTCTCTGGTATAACAGGGAGCCTGCCCCTTCAGGGCTTTTAAGACAAACAGAAGAACCTTAAAATCAATTCTGGACCGCACTGGAAGCCAATGGAGAGAGGCCAGAGTAGGGATAATATGGTCTCTCTTCCGGGTACCCGTCAGGAGCCTGGCAGTGGCGTTCTGGACCAGTTGCAGGTGGGACACGGCAGACTGACCGATCCCAGTATACAGGGAATTGCAGTAATCTAAGTGAGAGGAAATGAAGGCATGGATGACCTTCTCAAGAACATTGAATGAGAGAAAAGGCTTGATTTTGGCAATAGTGCGAAGCTGGAAGAAACTGGCTTTTACTACTGACCTGCTTGTCAAACTTAAAGGCGGAGTCAAATATAATGGTAGATTTGTATAGGACAAAAATCACCGATGCTCTCCGGTAATGATTACATTACTCTACCACCTTGTGTTGAACTAATCCTATTGGAATACGAGCTCCCACTACTGGCACTGTGTAATTATCCAGAGGGGAGGGACTATGAGGAAGGACAGGGATAAAAACTAAATTAAATTAAATAGTTTTCATCCAAAAGCTGTTATTGTCTCTCTTATTTGTAAAAACAAATAAAAATAAAAATCCATTTGTCTGTGTGACAGGTTCACACTGGTTTTCATTATAGTAGCCCTTTTGTCATGTGTCAGCACATCTCCACAGCTTCCTTTCAACTAAGAACTAGTACTAACTACTAGTACATTAGTTGTATGCACCTATTAAACTACCCTTTCACTCATACGTACCTTCATCTTTCCAACTGTGTCTTCTTTAGGGACCTGAAGACCATAATTGAGAAGGAAGACACCAAGAGAGAATTGCTAGGCAACCAGATCAGCCTGACTGAATCTTACTGTATTCGCTGTCTCCAGCCCTTCAAGTTCCTGGTCAACAGTAAGTGTCAGTGTCTGGACTGCCAGCTGTATACCTGCAAGTCCTGCAGCCGATACAACAAGAAGGAACATGGCTGGGTGTGTGACCCCTGTCGCATGGCCAGGTAGGACTGACCGTATCAACCCTTTCATTGGTTTCTGACAATACCTGGCAAATCTCTTTCTATGTAAACCTGAATGGCTGAATCTGACACAAGAAATCCACTATACGTTGTTTGATACTTGTTTTTATTTTTTTGTACCTGTATTAGTCTGCACTCCCACAGGTGCCCTTTGTGAATAAATCAAATCAAATCTGTCTATACATTTGTAAAATTTCCACCCTTGTTTTCGTCTTCTGCATTTCTTTTAACAGAGTCCTCAAGATTGGCACTTTGGAGTGGTATCATGAAAATGTGCGCTCCCGCTTCAAGCGTTTTGGCAGTGCCAAGGTGATGCGATCGCTCTTCAAGAGGCTGAACGGAGAACACAGCAGCTCCCAGAGTGAACTTGGTAGGTGGGCAATACAGTACTATGATTCTCATTGTCCAGATGGAAACAGGGCAAGCAGAGCAGCCCAGATGTCCTATTTCCCAGGTACACCCACGGCAGATGGGAGATGTTGTCCCTGAAGCATGTCCGGGGTAAACCCTCTTAATACCCTCTTACCTTAGTAAAACTCTCGTCCCATTCAGCTATGCTTTGTACACATCTAAAGGGAGGTGCCTGTGGGGGGCATCTTTACCAGGTGCCAGAACCACCTCAAATGGCTCTTCTCAATGTAGAGGAGCAGAAACTCTGTTGAGCAGAAACTGGACTCCAAAGTCCTAATGGATCACTGAGCTCCTTCTACAGTGAAACCCTTTGGAGAAACCTTTCATCCACTTGTGGCCTTGTGGCTATGCTTCTGTCCCGCACAAAGGTGGCCTGTCCCATCCAGGTGAGGGGTGAGCAACTTCCCCGAGTGTAGGAGTTCCGGTGTCTCATTCATGAGTGGGGGGATCATGAGATTGACCGAAAGGGAAAGGGTCGTGAGATTCAGTAATGCAGGTGTTGTATTGGACTGTGGTGGTGAAGAGAAACTTGAGAAGCTCACAAAGAAAAGCTTTCAATTTACAGGATAGTGACCCAAAGAATGAGATATATGTATCCCCTAATGTAGTGGTTGTACAACATAATGGTCAGAACTCAACTTGCCAGGCTCAGAGAGGGAGTTCATCACTGGAAATCTGCTTGAGCTTACCATCATAAATCCCCAATAAATGAAAGGCTTTATGGGGATTCAGCTGCTGCATACAGTGAAGACGTTGTAACAGCTACTTGAATCAAGCTTCAACATCTTAATATCACAACTGCATCAAGTTCAAGTTCAAGACTGATATTGTTGAGACTGATATTGTCCATGTATTAGGATTTGCAGCAGTTACAGATGTCCTCTCAGTGACTCACAAGGATGAAGTTTCCTTTCTCTTTTTCAGACAATAAGCCTGGAGGCTGCCAAAACTGATGGAGGGATTTAATCTCTTCCATCTTTTCAGTTTTTCCGGCTTTTGGCTCCTCACAGCTGTGTGCCGAGCACTTTCAGAAATTGTCCCAGGCCTGGACGGGGTTTGGGCCGGGTCTCCGAATGTCACCTTTTTGTCCTCAAGTGAACAGGGCCCTTGTAGAAACATTGGGTCTCATTCACAAACGTTTTTGTAAATTTGTCGTAAATTTGTCGTATTTATGTGCGTACGGAAACACCAATGTGGGATTCATGAAACGTGTGGGAAACCTCGATATGTGCGTAGAACAGGTGTATATTTGATGAATGCCGATCTCTCGTAAATTGGATGCGTGTGCCTGTTGAAGCCGGTTTGCAGGTAAACGCTGTTCACCACTGTAAAAGGCTGCAGACTGAATGCATGCATGAGAAAAAACAACAGAGTTTTCAGAAGCATCAGCAGCAGAACTGAGAACTGAACTGATCAAATAAAGCATGGCAAGAAATTATGTCAATGCTGTTGTAAAAACTCACACGTTGCTGAGGTAAAGAAAATAAATGGTTTGATATGAAACTAGATCGCAAGAAAGTATAAGGAGAAGTAGATGCGTATTATCAGCCACAGGCGGACGGCAGAGCACTGAGGCGATATCCAACATGGATCAATAATATCAATCAATTAATAACAGGAGAGACCTCACTGTCAGGTGTCCAGTCGACACGTGGACACAGATTAGATCCAGGCTGCATCTTCATCAGATGGTAGGATTGTAATTGTATTTGTAAGGAGTCCAGTCCATGTGATCAAGTTTGATCATCTTGTATTGTTATGAATGAGGACAGTTCGGCAAATATGCCGTTTCAATCTATTAGGTCTTTTTTTCCTACAAGGCCACTGAAACATCTTGTTGTTGTTGAAGTTTGGCACTACTGTAGGTAATGGATTTTTCATAAAGAATAAGCCGTTCTAAGAGCCTTCCCTCATGTTTCCAAACACAAATTCCTGCATGTTTCCAAGAACACGTAGGATTTGATCGTATAAACGAACAAATTCAGATACGAACAAAATAATGAATCTGACTATGTTCGTAGAAACGTTCGTACGAACACTATACGATCAAATCTGATTGTACGCACGTTTCGTGAATGAGGCCCACTGCCTTTTGGGCCACATATGCTGCAGCTTGGGAGACCGGGATTATTACCAGAGATCCGGATGTTGTGATGAATTAAAACACATGATAATAAAAAGACTTAACTTGAGACTTGACTTGACTTGACACATATGCTGCAGCTTGGGAGACTACCAGACATCCCGATGTTGTGATGAAAGGTTTTGTTTATGTTTATTGCATGTGTTTAAAGTCTGATGCAGTGAAGACATTGGACTTCATCAAAACCTTATCAACAGTCTTATCCCTGTTTTCCAAGTCACTCGTGAACTTCACACTGCAAAGACACCGTCCCATGCCTACACCCAGAGCATATAAAACATTGCCTTTCCAGCATTATGACACTGTACACATCAGTTTTCCAAGTGAGATCATGGCATCATGAGATCAATGAAACGTGGAGATACAGCCGCTCCTCCTGGTGCTGCTTGCACCGAGTCACCCTGGAGGTTTTTTTGGAAGGGATGTGGAGCGAGCTGGTTGGCCGGCTTGGCCCAGCAGGCGGTGTGATCATCCAGTCACATGTCTCCCTGTCTGTGCCTGGAATTGGAAGATCCAATCCTGCAGGGATCCAGCGGCCAGAAACAGAGAGAGAGAGAGAGGAGGGGGGCGAGAGAGAGAGAGAGAGAGAGAGAATGAGTTTCGTTTCTTAAGAAGTTTGAATGCAGGCTGTGGAAAGATGTAAACCGTGGCCATGTAACACACACGCATGTTAACAGATACATCAGCATTTTCAAAATTAGCAGCAAGTAATCACAAGTACACATTTGACACGCTGGCATTACATTCAACATACATGAGTGTACACACACACACACATATACATGCACACACACACATTCTTCGGTATATATTTCACTGTGGTCCGTTGGGCCCCCAAAGCTCTGAGGGTGTCATCCTCTCTGCATGTGTCTATGTGCAGAGAGGAGTGTAACAGTGTCTTTCTTGGGTTACATGAGGCGCACAAAAAGGATTTTAAGTCAATTAGTTGGTTGTTTTGGCTCCTCAGTTTCCTGCTGCTGCTTTTGTTAATCCGTCCATCTGGGAAGCTACAAAAATTATTTCCGTTTGTGTTGCCATGTATGAGTTGAGAGGCAAAGTTGCTTTTCATAACTCATTATTTTTTATTGGATTTTAGTTTCATGTTACATAGAACAGTTAGAAGAATGGAAAATGAAAACAATCAAATCAGTGCCTAGGATGATTTGTATGAGAGTGTAATTACTCTTCTCTTCCCTCTCTCTCTCTTCTCTGTTTTCCAGAGCTCCATGAATTTGACAGACACAGCATGACAGAGGTCCAGAGTAAGTAGTGACTGATCCAAGACCTGGATCAAATGGCATTTGGACATCATTATTAGCGTTAGTGTGTGTTTCAACCAGCTTGGAGATCGGTGGGGTCTACTGCATCAGGACGCTTCAGTGTTGTCAGTCACAGAAAAAACTATGCTCAATTGATTTCAATATACCTTCCTGTTATTTTCTAAACTTTCTGGCACGTATTGCCCTAAACCCCACTCCAAGTAAGCTAAAACAAAACATAAAAAATATTTGCAAATAGCCATGCTATTGCTGAGCTATAGTCAGACAACACCACGTCCTTTTTATTAACCTACCTACACAAACTGGCATATGGAGAGGGGTATAACAGTAGAGGAGGCTAGTCACTAAGAATCACTGAGATTTTGTTTAAAATATATTTTCAAAACGTATTCTCAGTAGCAGTAACAGCCGTACTAGTAGTACAGTAGTAATAGCAGTAGTATTTATTAGTGTGTATTTATTTTTTGTGCATAAAGGTGCATACAAATTCATTTATCTTGGGATGCTCATACAAGCCTACTAATTGTTCCCGATTGTGCATGAAACTAATTTAATTGCAGTTTCATTTGTTTTAGTTTTTGCCGTGTTCTCGGTGTTATCTCTCTTCCATTGTTCCCAGTCTTTTTTTCTTTCCCTCCCTCTCCCACCCTGCATATCTCCTTGAGTAAGGCAAGTTAACTTTTGAGAACAAACTGTTACGTAGAAAAGGCAAGTCACTCGTAAACACGCTCGTAAAGAGCGACTGAAAACATGCCGTGCTTGAAAACATTTAATTTGCTGCAAGACAAACAGTGCTGCTATAAAACTCACTTCATAAAGATCCTTAGATCGAGAATCATCAAGTTGGCTGGAGAGATGTTTAACAGTGTGGATGGTGAATTGACTTTACTTAATGTGTCTAATAACATCACTTTGCACATACAGAAATAGATGATTTTAACTGTGGACTGCATTTTCAGATGTGACACGAGGAATTTAATTATTTCTTGTCATTAAACTTTTACAAGCTTTAGATGAACACCAGTATGTCTGTCTTGTTCACCAGCAGATGGATATGAGGAGCACAACATGGACGCCACAGAGCCGCAACACTACAAAACGGTACTGCCCATCTTGTTTTCCAGGGTGTAGAACTCATTGTATTACATGTACATGATACATTTCTCCTATTCCTTTCTTATCACCACATGGTTACACACCAACAAGTAGCTTAAACACAATCAGTTAAGCTTCTCGAGTCTCAGAAATCTGTGTCTGCTTATTGAGAAAATTAAAATAAGCAGCATTTTGTAGCTCTTTTGTAGTTACTAAAGTTTTAGTGACTATGTGGGCTTGAAAGGCACTTCAATGATATGCATCATAAAACAAGAAGCAGATATCAATTTGTGCCCAGACAGCAGAATATAGGCAGCTCTGGCTCTTGTCACTGCTAATCCATGTTGAGACAACGAGACCTTGGGCCTCATGCAGCACCATTCTCTTAAATGTCTGCACCAAATGCAGTAAAACGTTCATCCAAATCTGCTCCTACCCAGGTGGGAATGATGAATCCCACTTGATCATACATTGGAGGCGTGGCCGATTGTTTGTTATTAGCATAGGAAATGCCCCCTAAACACTATATAAGGACAGGTGTTGTGCCGTGTGCAAATAATATTACATAAGAATGGAGAGATGCCACCAAAAAAAGGCTGTAAGAAGAACTTGATATAGTGAAATCGATGTACTGTTAAATAAACTTACACAAAGTAGACGTGATTTTCCATGTAATTTTTATAGTCTTAAATGTGATCAATGGACCAATAATATTTCTTTAGCCCACAAATGTAATAATCCAATCATTCTAATTACTCTAAAACATTTATGCTACTGATACTCACTTTTGATACTCAAAATTTGATTATATGATATTCATGCGTTTTTTTGTTCCTCAAATTAAAAACCCTATGTTTCCTTGCGTTGGACCAACATTTTGTGGACTGTGAAAACGAGACGTTTTTTTCTTATCTTGGTAAGAGTGCTCTCGACCACTCGTAAAATTTCCTCTTACCTAAGAGAAGAGCAAAAATAACGTTACTGAATCTCAGAAATCAATGGGTACTAACAAAATAAGAGCAAATCATGGATACGAACAAAAATAAGAGGACATTTGTTCGTATATCGCTTCCTGCATGAGGCCCCTTGACACCTAAACAACATGATCCACTTTGGCTTTGTTGCTCACACCTATCATGTTTCCATTGCATTGTAGTAAAGGAAATCAAAGGCAATCTGTCATTCCATTCATCTAAAATCTGTGCGCACATTTGCTTTTTGACACACCCTGACCTCAAGGTTTGCAAAGGTCCACCATGGTCAGCACTGATCTTTGTCATGTTGACAGGTCCTTGCCCTGCTGAAAAGCTGAGGTGCTTTCAACATCACTTATCTGCGTGGTGCCTGGCCTAGGCCAACCTTCACAAATAATTGGAATGTCTTGACAGCTGGTGAGAACTAAGGTTAGGCATGACGGAAGCAGCGCTGGCCGTGGTGAATCGTGGGCTGTCTTACATAATAACACAAGACAGAGCCCGAGCACAGTTGAATGAGCCTTTGATTAAAGTCCTGAGCTCTTAAAAGGGGCAGTGAATCCACTGGAATTTGTCATAAAAGCTGAACTACTATTGTTTATACCACAGTCTCTTTGCCATTTAGAAACTTTGCTTGGTTTATTTCCAATCACTGCAGCAGCTGTTAAGGGGGAAAGTGTTTTAAAGACTTTCGGCTCCCAAAGCCCTTTCTCTTTGCTTGCTTGACTATCCATTAAGGTTTCTATTGTCTCCTATATGATTGGAGGTTGTACAAAGAAGGATTACAAGGAGGCCATAAGTGTCACTTCCTGCATCCTCTGTTGTAGTATCACTTAGACATAGTGCCCTCTAGTGTTACAAATGGAGTAGTGGCTTTTGAGGTCACAGTTTTAAATCATAATTCTAATGATAATGTGATATCTCAAATTCTCTTTTCATCTGCCGCCTCCGGGGAGGTCTGAGTGCAGGTTCAGCTACTGAACTCCCTGGTAGGGAGGTTCAAGGACACTTCGGTAGGGTGGATGTTCTGCCGATACGGGGCTTTAACCTGTGGTCTTCCGTTGTGAGACCCTCTCTTTAATACGAGTATATAGTATAGAGAATATAGTATACTGTTAACTTTCCTTCCAAATGATAACAGTCATATTCGATGAGAACTTTTATAGAAGAGAATCTGCAGAATAAAGAATTATTTAAAGCCTTGGAGATTATAAGAAACCTTTCAGAGAAGAGAGCTGTATTGTTCAGTGTCCTCCATTCCATTCCTTTCCTTTCCTTTTTCCTCTCCTCTCCCCTCTCTCTCCTCTCTGTTGGTGATGGTGTTTCCCTTTCTGCTCTCCAAAGATGAAAAAGACCAAAAGGCTGCTTACTGTCCATCCCTTCGATTTCGATGTGGATTTTGACTTCTCCATCGACTCAAGGAGCCAGTCCTATCAGGTGACCAACCAACCCGGCTCCAAACCAAACTAATTAGCCATTGAGCCAAGGCGGCCCTCTGTTTCTGCTTTAGCTAGCTACGCTCTTGTTGCCTTGCCAAACATTGTCTTGTTTGGCAAGGCAACAATGTAGTACTGTTGAACACTGACAGTATTCATCCATCTTCATGGCTACAGTGTACAGTCATGGTGTACAGTATATTCAAAAGGGCATACAGGCGTACACAGACACATATATAGATAGTCATTGGGATGCTGAGGATAAACTGAATCTGTTGCAGTATTGGCCAGAATCAACATTAATACAATCCTAATGTATTAAAAGTAATAAAAGCTTAAGCTTAAATAATTGTGAAAATGTGGTTGTAATACATACATTTGATTCTGTTTGGCTTTTATTTGTTTCATTGTCTTTTCATTCATTCAAGCTTTAATCATACTCAAAATTACAGTTATTACACTCATTTGCAGAATCGTCGAGTAATTACATGTATAAAAAAAAACACAATAAAAACAATCAATTAACAATTCAAAACAATTTAAGTTTCAAGTTTCAACAGTTTCAGATAATCTAAAGTAAAAGTCTCAATTAAATAATCTAACGGTTCAAAATTGGGCAGCAGAACATAATTTCCTGCCGCGCTGCCACTTGGACCATCTCAGTCAGGACGGACTCGGCCAGTACATTTCTCCTGATGACTCTGACTCATACATTAGTAGCTGACGTACCCACAACCACACCAGTGCCACATTGTGAACAACAGCAGTCCTGTGTGAATTGTTCTTGACCATGTGATGCTCACAAGCGATGACGTGTAGATATGACAGATCTACCGGGAATTTCAAACCACTCACAATTTGTATAACCTTTATTTAAATAAATGAATCATACAGCTATACATAAAGCAGGCATGCTCATTTTAATTTAGTTTTCAGGATAGATGATTTCCATGAAGCTGATATTGAGATATTGATATTAAGCTTGTCTGCTCTTCTTGCCACATAAGTGTATAACCAACCATTACTTGGAGGTTTTCTTTCTCTATAGATATAGTTAACTGGGAAAAAATCAACAAAACATCTGTAATGGGAGATGCCTCTATGATATACCTCCCTTTCCTCTAACATCCAAGTTAGGTATTCACATTGGTCCAAAATAGCATAGGGAATGGATCAATTCCTGTGTACTAGTAAATTGTCATCAGTGAGAGTTGATGATATTATCCCACTCTCCCAGGAGCCAAACTCCCATGACACGATGGAGCCAGAGTTCAACAGTGAAGTCCGACGCCATTTTAACCAGCCTGGGTTGAGCCTGGGCTCGGCTCCACAGCACGGTAAAGAAAGTTTGTTGTTCAGGTGAACTGAGCTGACTCTTCTCCAGCTCCACGTAGAGACTAGTAAAGACAAGACAGTTTACTGAGTCACAGTAACCTACATTTGGAGACAAATCTACTATATTACACCATTCACTTTTACTTATAGCTGAGTCTTCATCACTGACCCTAATATTTTGTACTATGTATATTTTTATATACTAATATAATTCATACTATATCATATTATAGTATTACTATATTATATTACTGCTCAGTGCGTTTTACATATTATACTTTGCTGCATCCTTGTATATTTTCATATACTATACATTATATTATATTATACTATAT